>JAQGBW010004595.1:0-13480 GCA_034698625.1 Julus scanicus
AATCGTCCCCGACAGGACTCGAACCTGCAATCTTCTGATTCGAAGTCAGACGCCTTATCCATTAGGCCACGAGGACAGCCGTTCCTTTGCCATCTAGGTTAAAATGTTGGATATGGACATACTAGCTTAAAAAATCCATAGATGTTGATGAGACCATTTCGTTACCTCATGCAAGCCGTATAGGCACTATTTCATTTTAGCATATCCTATTGAGCATAATTCTTCCAAAAATGATCCAATTTTACAAAATTTGCAAATTTTTATTGATTATTCATCCCAAACAGCGATGCGGAAAAGCGGAATTAAATAGAATTAAACATAATTCATAGATTTTTAGAATACTACTGCAAGATTTCAGCATGCAAAAAATTGTCAGAAATCATTGAACCAAAAAAAAAAAATGTCAGTCGCCTTTTAGTATCGCCTTTAGTACTGATGAAATAGGTCCGTGAAATTTATTTAGTACAAGTAAAAAAAAAAAATCGTCCCCGACAGGACTCGAACCTGCAATCTTCTGATTCGAAGTCAGACGCCTTATCCATTAGGCCACGAGGACACATAGAGGTTACCTTCTCAGGACAAAATGTCCTCCAGGTTAGAATTTAGGATACAGATACCTTAAAATAGTCCATAGATGGCGCTAACAGCCACCTGTTATAAAAACGAACTTCGCTCTGACCATATTGTACATCTTTTGCACGGAATTTATCATAAGATGAGGCTGGGAATTTGCTAGGACCACTTCGATAGAAATGACGCTCTATTTTACAAGCAATCTTTTGTGGTCAGTAATTTTATTATTTTATTTATATGGATTAAAGAAAACTAAGCGAGATTAATTCAATATAATGACCAACAGTGATCATGCATAGAGCCATTTTCCTTTAATAATCAGTATGAATAGTAGACGAAATCTATAACTAAATAAAAAGTGATAATTAGTAAATTAACTAGAACAAAAGATAATGAGCGTAAAAAAAAAAAAAAAAAAAAAAAAACATGCTAAGGGATAAAGTGAAATTTCTCTATTTTAGTTATGTTAGGCCAAAAAAATCCATGTAAAAACTGGATTACATATTAGTTGTTTTATATAGTTTATTAACAAAATAACCGCGAAGACATTTCGGCCACTCTTTCTGACCTGGTCGAATACCTACTTCGAAAAGGCTATTAATACCGATGTCCACTTTTCCTTTTTTTTAAATTTGGGTCACCATTGGCCTAAAGCAGGGGCTGGTCAGTACCTCTCAACCCTCCAAATATTTATTGTGGCAAAATGCAGTTCGAACAAAAATTATTTGAGATAAATCTGACAAACTTCACTCAAACAGCCTTCAGCAATTTCCAATTAAAACACGCAACAGGTTTAATTATAAATAGCTAACTGCACATTTTGTTAGCAATTCAATAAAATGGAAGACAGACCTTGAACTGGATTCATTAGTGGCTTTAAAAATGCATGTTTTTGTAACTGCGCTGAAAAAGTGAAATCATTAATTTGCATGGGGTCACCGTGTTTCTGATTAATTCTGACACATTTTTTTAGCGTATCCAATAACAATGATAAACCATGAACCATCTACCCAGATAGGAATTTACTTCATAAAACGTAATATATACATATATTTACATATTTGTAATATCTGCAAATACAAGTAATTTTTTTTATGCAGCTTGTGATGTAGTTTTAAATATATTTTGAACTTCACTGGGAAATATTCACATGAACATGTACGTAACTCTTTAAGAAAAAGGAGGTAGGCCAAATTATAAAAAAAATCGACTTTTATTAGAAGTGCATTATGTATGCATTGATACGTAATTGCCAAAATAAACCTTGAATTAAATGTCACGTACATGTAATGTACATTTGCAGTACGTTTTATCCGCGCTTTCCGTCTATGCGATTCTAATCAAACTTAATGTTTCCTGGTTTATTATTATAATTTTTATTTTTTTTTTAAAGCGATTAAATATATTATACTGCAAATAATGTAAAATGGAGAGTACGACAAAACGCTTTTTATTCAATTATTTTCATTGGGGAAAAAGGATTCCTAACCAGTGTTATTTGCTGTATACCCTATTCCGCATAACCTGAGGACTTGTTGAACATTGGTTAGTTATACAAAAACACTGAAGAAATGTGCCCTGTCATGTTATACATTTACGATGTGTGCCAACAAGTACCAGGGCTACAAGGACGCCATGTACTCTATCAGTGAGTGCTATAGGGCACCTTGTTCATTCTTCAGAAAGGGCGCCAGCTCCATATTAAGAAAAGGGCGCTCCAGGAAATCTCTCATTGTTCCTGCTGGCCATTCCACCCTGTTTGCCATAGTTCGAACATGTTTGACAATATATTGTATGATTTAAGAGTACCAGGCACAAGTACATGTACTGTAGGCTACTTTTTATCAAGGTGTGCTTCCTAAATGTTACTTAAATCCCTATAATTGTGTTTGGCACTCAGCCCATGCACACAGCATCTGAGATTAGGTTTTTTTAATGGTTTTGCATAAAAAATGAAGATGCTAAGTACATTCCTAGCCGATACCTAATATTATATTAATTAAGCACAATATATTAATTATTGAACTCAGGATCGCAGGGGTTGACCAAACTTTTTGGATTCACCTTGGCCAAACAGATATCCCCAAAATTCACCTTCCCACCTCCAAAATAAAAAAAAGGAGTCGCGGCTGAAGTACTATAACACGTACTTGACAATTTCCTCAATAATATTCCGTGGTGTTTCTTTTCTTCTGGAAGGACACGGAAACAACCGCGAATGACGTATGTTTGACAGAGCCCTTGAAACAAATATGGCGGTCTAAAGTACATGTAGACAAGCCATCGATACTTTTATCCACTTGTTCAGGCAATCCGCACTGAAACAGGTAGTTAAAATTCTGTGGGCGAATGTGATCTCGTTTGGACGTGTAAAAGTTCTCGATTTTGGTTTTTTGGGTCTGTTTTACGATTTTTACTCCGGGCGCTTATTCCTCTCACGTCCCAAATCTGCACTTTTGTGTTTCGCTCTGACGTAACTAAATGAATTGATTCGGTGGCCCAGATATCCGAATCTGTCACAAAAAAGCGCTCCTGACGTCAAAACTGACTAAAAAAAGGAACAGATTGGACGAAAATTCGAATCTTCAGGGGCAGTGCTAGTTTGGACGGTACCTTAGGCGCGCTCAAATTCTCTGGTGCAAAGCAATGGAGGAACAAAATGGAACTAGTATCAGGAATAGGAGTAGTAAACCATCATCTCAGGTATGCAATCTTCTTTATTTAGATGATTGATGAAGAATTTTTAAAAGTATGCAGGTGATATCAGCTTGAAATGGCAATTTTTGGGGATTCTTTGGTAAGGTGATGCTAAAAAAAACGTTGTTTTTTTACAAAAGAATTAAGCCCAACATGCTAAGTAATTAAAATAATCTAACCTTTTGCTTTCCTGGTGAATCAATTTTTTAGTTATTTTTAGTATTTAAAAAATTATAAAGATTGCAGAATGTTTGATACATAGTATTTCTTAATTATTGCATGTTATCAAAGGTTTTAGTCTTAATTATTTTACCCAAATTGTAAAAACTTGGTGATCAGGAAAAAAGTTCAGAATTTTAAAAAAAAAATTGTAAATGACCTATTTAAAATGTTGTTAAAACGATTTTCCGACATATTTATTCATATTTTGAGAATAGTTTTGAAAGTGTTTTAAAAAAATTATACGTTTTCTACACTAGTTTTTCATTGAAATTTATTGGTGCTAATATTCTATAGTAAGAAGTCATAAACGTATCTATTTCGATTCATTATGTTTTTGTTTTTTTATTTTCGAAGCACGATATCATGCACTTTATATACCCAATATAATTTACCTCCAGGAAGGTTGAAAATCCAGTTTTTAAATCAGTCGTAATACGACGATCCATAATGGCATAATACACTATTTCTGGTGTAAGGTCAGCATAAAAAAAACTAAAATGAACGGGTTGGAAAACGATTTTATCAAAACTGCAACTTTCATCAGGATTTAAAAAATGGAAAACTTGTTTTCAGACATTTTTTTGAAATTTGAACAAAGTTCCATCCAGTGATTTTTAAAGTGGGCGCCACTGTCCCCTGGCAATGTTAAAAAGATCCAAGGGGCTGTTGTGAGAAACAGGTGCCAGAGTGGGCCGTTTTGATCCAGGCCTCCTGATTTTTTAGGGTAAAATTTAAAGGGAGACTATTTAGCAGTCGCTAGTCAAAATCAATCGTAAGAGGTCTATTTTTCTGTAGTGAATGTGCACAATAAAAGTGCAATTATATTTTTTGCGGAAACTGGCATTTTTCTGCAACAAAAATGGAAATTTACTGTAATAACTCCAAAAATATACTTTCTGCAAATGTATTCCTTCTTTTTAAATTTTGTTTACATAAAATTCTATGATTATGCGCTTCATTTATCTATGGTAAGTACAATGTCCAAACCAAAAATTATTTTGGCATACAATATGTAATATGCTGGTTACTAAATGCATTATTTTAATGTCCGCATTTCATGTGCATATTTTGAAAACTTTAGATTTCCCCTACCTTAAACATGGCATATATTTAAAGTTTTTTTCTCATATTCCAATTTCCCTTCCTTGGCCTGAGAAAGTAATTGCTTATTTTTCAATTCTAACCGAAGCAGTCACTGATAAAATTTATATCCAAGGTTTGCCGACATTTAAAAAGCTGTAAGCTTATCTAATTGATACGTTCTAAAGAAATAGTGTCAATTTTTTGCAGGCCAAACACATAAATTAGGCCATGCAAAAGTATTAAGAAATATTTGCCCCTCGAGGAAATCCACAAAAAAAATGTGACGTTCATAAATTTGAAGCCCAGTTTTTAGATACAGAAAATCACTATTCGAAGGGCATTTTTAAGTGACCGTTTGGTCATTGAGACAAGGAAATGTCCACCTTCGTCACAAAAACCGATTTTTTTCAATCAGAATGCCACAATATTTCAAGGTTTCATTGATTGTTGTATGCATTGAAACGTTATGCATAACACGAATAGTAGGATTGGTATATTTGTCACAATTTTACTTATCAAAATAACTAGTGTGCTAACTACCAAGCAATAAACATGTATATCATAAAATGTGGATACCTCCCTCTTTCCAATTATGGTACCTCATCATGTAAGGTAGCTTTGGGCCATGGCGTTTCTCAAGGCATATCTCCCTAGTGGAGAAATTATTTAAGGCCATAAATGCTATACTAACCTTATATAATGTCTGAAAACATGTACAGTCATTTATGATGATTAATGTCCATGTACTATGGAGTTGATATACTCAAAACGTGAATATTTTTATAATAAAAGATTGTCAGCTGTTTTAAACCATTCCCCAAAACATTCCCAAAAAATCGTTGTCCCAACTTTTAGAGTAAAATAAAAAGATAATATAGAATAAAATTATCAAAATTGCAAAAACTCAAGTTTGGTCACCCCCAAATTATTCTCCTCATGTTTTTTTTTCGACTAACATAGCCTATAGTTTTACAAAAATATGATTGATACTCACATGAATAATAGTGAAGGTATATAGGAACCACTATATTCACCTGTTTTGTTTTTCCTCCAAATGAAAGTTTGATGACATTTGGAAAAAACAAAACGGGTGCTAGAATGAAAATATAAGGAGTTTAGAATATTGGGAAGTTACCACAATATGACATAGACTCCAATTGGGTAAAATGATGACTAGCCCAAATTTACCCCCTCTCCCCTTACCCATAGTATCCAAATTTGGCAGTGTTTAAGATTCTTGTCAGGATGGTTAAATGTAGAGCACTCATTAACGTGCCTGGGTAAAATGGGTCACCTATTATAAAAAATGGTGCAAAAGTGTAATTTTGCTACAGTTTTTTATGCTTATAAATTAAATGCAACTGCACTATTCTCTTATCCAAGAGGAAAATACTTTCTAGTGTTACATAAAATTAAAGTGCATTTCTAATGAAATTGCTAAGAAAGGGATCTTGCTAAGATCTTCAAGAGATTATGAAAAGAAAATCGTAACACCTTTGTAAATCAGTCCTCAAACAAAACAGCTCTCTGGAAGGCATAACCTTGATAACGCAAGAAAAAATATTTATCAATAAGAACATAAATTTAATGTAATGCGTACATCATCTGTCTTTTGCCATGCAAATGACATGCCCAGCCCCTAGGGCCTAAGTCAATCATTGGGAAGCCCGTTTAAAACGTTTTTACATGTTCCCAGATGAAGATAAAAATTACACGCTGCTGGCCTTCATAGAAATGCATAGCAGCATGTTTTTCTGAAACACAGACTAGTTGTTATTAACGTTCATTAAAATCATGAAAATAGAATGAGATTTTAATATAAAAATCAAGGTTTCATCAAAATGTCCCAAGATATACTGAAAGACCTATAAAGCCCTCGTTACTAGGGGACTAGACTATAATTTGATTGTTACCCAAACATTATAATGCAATTTATAAAACAAACATAGTATAATTATAAAAAGTCGATGGCTTCTAGTTTACATTTAAAATTTTCACTTTTGTAATAAACAAACCAAGCGTTGTAAAAACTGTAAGGAACAATCGGTAAAGTTATTTTATCAAGGCCACAAGCCCTTGTATCAATAAACCTTTCCTGTATCTAAAATAAGTACAGATGTCTATGTAATTTCGTATTTTTTCTTATATATTCAGGTGAATATAAGCATTTTAACAATTAAACAACTATATGAGGAACCTCTCAAATTCCGTCTGAGCATCTAAAGTTCCTCATATATGTGTATATATATATTATATACAAGTACTTCTAAAACTACAAAGTATTAAACATGTTCTGCTATTATTTTAGGAAAATGGAACGAAGACAGTGGAGGTGGAGAAAAACCCCAAATATTACTTTGGTGGGCCAACTGGTGCCCTTATAATAATGATTGTTTCTCCAATTATTATATTTCTACTAAATGCAATGTGCCTTAATGTAAGTACAGAACAAAATTTTATAATTTAACAGTGTCGTTAATTTAGGTTTTTGGAACAAGAACACAATGTTTGCATTTTAAAATTTAAAATTCGAAATTTTTCTTATAATTTTTAAATTTGCAAAAACAGAATGCTGAATTGTAATATTGAAATGTAATATAGCAAGTGTTTATCGAATTATCGCAATACCATAATATTTCTGTTGACTAAATATTCTAAAATTCTAACCATCGAGAATTGTCATGAAACTTGTATCATATATGATTTTTTACATAGGGAAAATGCACTTTATGGCGGTGGCCAGAAATACCTACAAAATTCGAAGATTATATCTACGTCGACGGTTTATTTTACATCATTAGCTTGGGATTTCTAGTATTGCTGTTAAATGATTTACCTCTTGGGTCTATGGTTGAGGGCCCCCGAAATTCATATGGAAAGTGCAGAAAATACAGGCTTAATGGTAAGTGAAGACAATGTGAAAACCAAATATTTACAGCTGTTGTCAATTTAGAGAATCTGAAAAAGTAGGAAAGGCACACATTTCAATGACACATTTATTTTTACAAATGAAATCATATTCTACATATCCGGGATAATACAATTATCCTTGTTCATGGGAATTTGCTTATGCAATTAAAGAAATTCTCATAATTATACATAAATCGAAATTTCATAAAATTGATAAACAACCCTCTTTTTTATTTTTTTGCAAATTTAATGAGTTTAATTCCTGTCATAAATCATTGCCTTTAAACTTTTAAGAGTGTATAGCCTAGTTTTAACAAAGTCGTTTTATTTGGATTTTCAGGTGTATTTCATGCAGGTATCATCATGTCCCTAATCGGAATCTTCGTTTTCGTCCGATTTCCATTCACAATTCTCGCTGTGAAGTCCAATGCATTTGTCATAAAAGCCGTTATTGGTGCTTTTGTATTTTCACTGTACATGTATATCAAGTCTTTTTGGGCCACTAAGTCCGAATTGAATGTCAACGGAAACACAGGTGAGATTCTATGTGTTCGCACTTAACACAACTATTGTCAAATTTCAATCCCATTACTATTATTTGAAGTAAATAATTCGTAATTTTTAGGCAATGCCATCTATGATTTCTTCATGGGTAGGGAATTGAACCCTACATTTTTGAACATGGACTTCAAACGACTCGTCATGCGTACTGGGCTCGCTATATTTGTGAGTGTCATGTCACTCGGAAATTTGTTTGTCAAACTAGTACGTGTGTCAATTTTGTTGTTGTTGTGATTTACCTGCAGTGTGCCGTAGACGTGTCCTCTTTGGCCCTTCAAATGGAACAGCTTGGATCTGCAACACCAACTTTCCTAATCTCTGCTTTAGGTCACGTGCTTTTTATGTTGGATTATTTGATTTTTGAGGTATGCATTTATTGTTTTTATCGAGTAGAAATTTGGATCCATGCATAAGAAAAAAGGTGCTTAATTTTACAAAATATTTCTATGTTTTACAGGAATCCATTTTAACCAGCTACGCCGTGAAACACGAGGGTGTTGGTTTCATGTTTATCTTTGGTTCAGTTTGTGTCGTGCCCTTCGTCTTCAGTTTAAACTCCCGGTATGTAATAGAAAACAAATTCGTTCTGGAGTCTGAAGCATACACCATATTTTTGTTTGGTTTTATAGGTAAGTGAGGAAAAAACTTAACCGGTTAATTTGATTCCAAAGAACAACTTTTTATTTACCTACTTTTTAAAAAACAATTTGTAGCGGCTACTCATGGTTTTTATCGACTTACAAGCTGGGACAAAACTCTGTTTGTCCGTTATCCTGAGCACTTGGAAGTTGTCAGTAAGTATAGTCTAATTAAAGTCCAGGGGATGTCTTGTGGCAGTGATTTTCAACAGTTTTTAGCTCATGGCACACTAAACGAGGCCACAAAATGTCATGGCACATCATTAGAATCAGGTTATAGATATTTCTAATTAGTAATAAGAAGGTAAAAGATGCTATTAGTTTTATTTTGGCTATCTTATATTTTTAAAGAATGTGATTAAGGGACAACTTAATTAACATCATAATACAACCTTGCATTAATGTACTCTTTTTATAATGCATGAATATTTTATCAACTTTAATTTGCATTAAACCGGTTGCACATGTTTCACTAATTGTGAAAGTTCTCAAGCTAGTTTTCTCTCAACTGTACAATGCAGACAGACGTGATTATTTGTTTCGGCTATTTAATAATTCCCAATTGATATTATATGTATTAAAACAAATCTGGACATTAAACTTGTCCCTGACAAGTTTGCAATTTTCAGTGATTACATGGAAATAGGCCAACGTTAAAAATCAACAAACAAACAACAAACAACAGTGATTACATGTTGCAACAAAGTGTCAGAATTAATTCCATGAAGATCACTGTAAATGCTGAAATTTCATTTAATCAAAGTATATGATTTTGTTTCATGTCAATAACAATGTTTTTGATTGAACTTTACAGATTACGATTACATCCCTGCTGACAATGGTAACCGCATCTTGGTCGATGGCTGGTGGGCCATGTGTCGTCATCCTAACTACCTGGCGGATATTCTCACATCCGTGTCCTGGTGCATAGTGACGGGTTTCGCGGATCCCTTCCCTTACATCTACCCCGTGTTCCTCATAGTGTTCTCACTCTACAGGATCAAGATTAATGAGGACATGTGCCGGAAAGAGTTCGGTTCGGAGGCCTGGAACGAGTACTGTCAGCGTGTTCCCTACAAACTCATCAAGTACGTGTACTGAACAACAAAAAGGGGAATTCATAAATAGTGGTTGGGAAGGGGGTCTTAAGTTCAGAAATATTTAAAATTATTGCTACTAGCCTATATGATCCTCGGATCCATGGCGGAAGGGCCAGATGCTCAACTAATCGCGTTAGTAACACTAAATAACATGTCATCCCTGGTGAAAAGAACAATAGAGATGTCTATTGTTTTCTATTGTTATTTGGAACGTTGTTTTCTATTGGTATCAATAGAAAATTTCAATTGTTTTCTATGGTTTTCTATTGTTCAGTCAATACAACTAAACCATAGAAGCCAATAGAAGTCAATAAAGGAATCATAGAATACAACTTAACCATAGAAGTCAATAAAGGAATCGTAGAATACAACTAAACCATAGAAGTCAATAAAGGAATCATAGAATACAACTAAACCATATAAGTCAATAGAAGCCAATAGAACTCAATACAGGAACCAAAGAAAACAGTTAAAATCAATAAAGTGTTCAAATAACAATAGAAATCTCTATTGGTTTCTATTGTTTTTTTCACCAGGGAAAGGCCATATCAAGATGTAGTTGAGAAGTGCATTTTTCAACCTAAGTTCGCAATTTAATTATTGCTTAACAGTCACTTTTGCTCAAATGTACATTTTTAAAATGTAAATTGCTTTCTAGAACATACACAAATTTAATAAGTCAAAGCAATGCATTTTTGTAATTTGAATATTAACAATAGGATCTTTATGAAGTAACAATAATTCAAAAAATGTTTGGTATTCACATAAAAATAATACTGGCCATGAGGATATTCAAAACAAGTTGGGAAATGTAAAACACTTTGATATTTTAGGAAATACGTATTTTAAAATGTGTATTTCAATTGAAATACATTTTTTAAGTAAAGTTGTATACGTCAAACATGTACAGCACGATAGGTGAGCAGCTTATATTTCATGGACGATAATATACATATTTACAATGTTCTATATTGGGTTATACTGTATTGAAATTGGAATTTACAAATAAATTATTCTCAAAAGAGTTTCAGAGAATCTCGATACAACTTTTAGCCAAAAGTTTTAACAATATGTGCACTGCAGTTGAAACAAGAGTTTATCCATAATTTGCATTTACGAAATACATTTGAAACATTTAAAACATGCTTAAGCATTTAAGTAGTCGTTAAATACCTATTAGTTAAATACATTCTTTATTTCAGCTATTTAAATAAGAGATTTTTAATTCTTTAGAAAGTCTCGTGCGGTATTTCAGAAAGTTATTTAATTTTAGGAGAAATTTCACGAGATGTAGAAATAAATTTAAAGAATATAATGGTAGCATCTGTTGGAATTCAGTGTTTTTTCATAAAAGTTTTTTAGACTGCATCTTTTTGTAAAAACAGCCGTTTATTCCGGTGGAGAAGAATGACATACACCAGCCAAATTATGGCAATTACAAAAAACGTCACCCCAGCTACTGTCCCTGAAAAGCAATAGCAAATTTTTCATTAGAGTCTGAAATATAATTATGGAGTTTAAACATGAAAGTTGTCTTACCAACAATTATTTTAAGCAATTCCAGCTCTCCTTGATAAAGGCCCATTGATTTTTCAAGATTTTCATTTACTGATTTGTCATTGGATATTTCAGGACGATATGCTATATTATGCTGTATAGGATCTGGAATCATAAAACTCAAGTTACGATAATTCATCTTAACAGAAATATTACAATAATTGATTAGCATTGCTATTATTTGCAGGAATATTCAAATTTCTATAAGCAATTCAAAACGAAATTCAAACCTTTAGTTAGAAGTTACTCACAATGTTTGCAAATCCAGGAGTTTATAGTGATGTCACATTCTGCGAGTGAATCAACTTTAATGCCTAATAATGTTCGACAATTTAGAATTGTGCATTTCGGGTAACGTTCTGTCGAATCTGTGAATGATGAAGATGTATAGCGCATAAAAACCGATACGTTCATTAATATGCAACAGGGCATCGGTATTTACGTACCTGTAATTTGGACGCTTGTTGGAAACAATACTATTTCAGTTGTTTTATTTTTGTTCTTTTTTGATTTATATTCGCTACAGATCCTTTTCTGAGTAATATTATCGTAGTATAAACTGCTTTTTAGGTCCTCAGTTGCCCTGCTGTGGTTAGTATCACACGTGGTATTAAACATGGCTGACGTGTTTTGATCTACCCCATAATGTAAACTAAAATTGGTGTTGGCCACGATAAACTTTCTGTAATGTATCACATCATCTGGAATTAACATGTACAAAAAATAGCGGAATCTTAAAACAGGAGTTTACCAGATTTGTAAAATTAATAAAGCTTTGTAATCAGCGTACCCACATGAGGGTTAAGCAGTATGATGTATGAAATATAAAAATAGGAACTAAATATTCGCAAACTATGGTCATTGTCGACAATTAATACTATCCAAACCTGCAGACCAGCAGCACAGCAGTGAAACCAAAACAGCAAAGGGTGAAAACCATTTCAGGGACACTTGAAACACAAACATGGCGAAGAGGAACAATAATTGTTCAACATAACCTACTAAAACATTTATTTTATTGAAATGAAATGGTTTTGCATTACGGAAGACAAGCTTGCATTTCCTTGAAGTACGATATCCGGAATCAGGATGCCATGAATTATACTTTCGTATGGCGTTTTCCTTTAGTTGAACATAAATTCGTGATAAAAATATTCATGAGTAATCAAGCAATTTCTTTGAATTCGACACCACTGCATTCTATGTTCCGTTTTACTTTTCCTCGAAAGCTTAAAACGATAACGAATGAAACTTACAATAAAGTTTTTAGCTAACTTACAAGAAATCGTAAGTTACAGTACAACTTGTCTTGCTATATTTCTAAAGACATGTTAATTGCGGCTAAAAATGACATCTGAAAGCATCTGAGTGCTTTTGATAATTAGTAACATGTTTCTTATAAGATACAAATTATTAATAAAGCTAATCAATCAGACAAGAATTTTCTAAGTTTATATCTAAATACATGAAATTAGTTAATTGACATTACCATGACGTAGGCCACAGCAGAATAAATGTCATTTTACACAAAGTTTTTGGTTTGGGACGTGGAATTGAATTGAGTTATTTAATTGTAGGAGAAATCTCACAAAATTTAGAACTAAATTTATGAATAAAATGGTAGCATCTGTTAAAATTCAGTGTTTTTTTTTCATAAAAACATTTATTCAAATAAAATCTTATGACCTTTCCCCAAACTTTTGAGGCACACATTGGGATCCTTGCCGGCATACCGGTTAAAGGATATTAAATATTAAATATTTTCGTTATTTTTAGACAGCATCTTTTTGCAAAAACAGCCGTTTATTCCGGTGGAGAAGAATGGCATATACCAGCCAAATTATGGCAATTACAAAAAACGTGACCCCAGCTACTGACCCTGAAAAGCATCAACAAATTTTAAGTAGAGTCTGGAATATAATTATGGAGTTAATACATGAAAGTTGTCTTACCAGCAATTATTTTAAGCAATTCCAGCTCTCCTGGATAAAGGCCCATTGATTTTTCAAAATTTTTATTTCCTGATTTTGAGGTGACTATCTTTGGTGAGTCCCTATTGTTTGTACACCGTTCACTTGAGAAGTGAAGGTATGGACCTTAAATAGGCTGTTAGCCGGATAAGGTAGATAATAACAGAGT
>JAQGBW010004596.1:0-13478 GCA_034698625.1 Julus scanicus
ACCCAGTTATCAGCAAGATTCTGGATATGTCAAAGTAGTGGTGGGTGATGGATATGGCTCATCAACACCTAAAAGCAGCTATCCACAAGATTCCGGATATGGAAAAGTACCGGTTGGAAGTTATGGTTCATCAACAGCTAAACCCAGTTATCAGCAAGATTCTGGATATGTCAAAGTAGTGGTGGGTGATGGATATGGCTCATCAACACCTAAAAGCAACTATGCGCAAGATTCCGGATATGGAAAAGTACCGGTTGGAAGTTACGGCTCATCAACTCCCAGCCCTAATTATCAACAAGATGCTGGCTATGGTAAAACGCCAGTTGGAAGCTACGGTTCATCAACACCCAGACCTAGTTATCAACAAGATTCTGGATATGGTAAAACACCAGTTGGAAGCTACGGTTCATCATCACCCAGACCTAGTTCTCAACAAGATTCTGGATATGTCAAAGTAGTGGTGGGTAATGAGTATGGGCCATCAACACCGCAAAGCAGTTATCCGCAAGATTCCGGATATGGAAAAGTAACGGTTGGAAGTTATGGTTCATCAACACCTAAACCCAGTTATCAACAAGATTCTGGATATCTCAAAGTAGTGGTGGGTAGCGAGTATGGGCCATCAACACCTAAAAGCAGTTATCAGCAAGATTCCGGATATGGAAAAATACCTGTTGGAAGTTATGGTTCATCAACACCTAAACTCAGTTATCAACAAGATTCTGGATATGCCAAAGTAGTAGTGGGCAACGAGTATGGCCCATCAACACCCGCTACCAGTTATCAACAATCGGTATCTGGACAATACGGTAAATCAATACATGGCAGCGACAATAGCGGTTATCAACAAGAATCTGGATACGGCAAAACACCGGTTGACAATTACGGCCCATCAACACCAAGAACCAGTTATCAAATACAAGTTGGCAATTATGGCTCATCAACACCAGGTAGCAGTTATCAACAAGAAGTGTCCGGCTACAGTAAAACACCGACTAACAACTACGGTCCATCAACATATAGGACCAGTTTTCAAATACAAGAAGTGTCTGGTTACGGCAAGACACCAGTTGCTAATTACGGCTCATCAACACCTAGAACCAGTTACCAGCAAGTGATATCTGGATATGGTATAACGCCAGCTGTCAACTACGGTCCATCAACACCTAGAACCACTTACGGACAACAAGACATGTCCGGATATGGTAAAGTTGTAGTTGAAAGCGGTTACGGCCCATCAACCCCTAGTGGTAATTACCGCCAAGAAGTTTCAGAATATGGAAAGGCTGCAGTCAGCAATTCTTACGGTTCATCAACACCAAGCAGCGCCGATCAATCTGGATATAGCAACAATTACGGTCCATCAAGACCTGGTGGTGGACATTATCAGGATGATTCCGACAAGGGTTATGGCAAGACAGTGACCAAGGGCTACAGTCCAACAACAACGACATTCAGCCACAGTTATGGTCAGACAGTACCCGTCAGCCAACACGGTCAATCGGTGACCAGCAACAACTATGGACAGTCAATGCCGAGCAATATTGGCTACGGTCAGGCGGCACCCGGTGGCCAGTACGGCTACGTGGTGACATTAGGAGGTCCGTCTCAGTCCAATGCCAATTATGGCCAGACTGCGACCAGCGGAGGTTATGGGCAAACCACATCTGGCAGCGGCTACCAGAGTTATGGCCAAACATCTTCCAGACATCCTTCGGGTTACAACACCCCAAGCGGTTATGGCCAGAATGTCCGCAAGACAAACTACGAGCAAAAACAGAGTGGACATGGAGGTCAACAGTACGGATCGGTAGGTCAGGGTTACGGCATTGCGACAGGAGTTTCTCAGGAGGGACAGCTGTACCTTCCAGTCACCCTTCAGAGTCCACTTCCAAAAGCCAAAGACATCTTCTACTCCACAACCCCCAACCCGGTTAGCTATGACGTCCGCGTAGGAGACATTGGCCACTCTCTGCACAGTAGCACTTACAGGACCAACGTACCTTCCCAGGCCTATGGAACGGGTATCCGGGTAGTCACCAGTGGATCATCCGGCTACTCTTCTGCAGGACATGGACAGAGTGAACAATCCGGAGGCGAGTACTACGGTGGCAGCACTGTACCCAATTACTCGGCAGCTGGTTTCAGCACCAGCACACTGCCTCCAGTGGTCAGCACCATCACACCGACAACTTACGCGCCGCACAAGAAAGCCAACAGGGGTCGCTACGGATCTTCCGGTGATTTCGGCTCTACTTTCTTCTCTACCGGTTACCAGAACCCATCTTCCATCCTTTCACAGGGCTACCGCCCATCTTCTGGTTACGGGGCTTACGGCACCACCGCAGGCACCGCATCTTACGGCGGTGGCCGAACGGGCCAGTACTTCACTTCCCATCCAACGACTTCTTACACATTCAAACCCTTCTACGAGATCAGGAACAACGGTCATGATGAAAGCCCAGGAAAGGATTCTGGAGAGAGCGATGAGGACATCGGCAGCCACCAAGACGTTGCTGGCCAGTACTTCTCTGGAGGAAACGAATACGGCAATGAAGGCAAATTAGGAGGTCAACAGGTGTACCGAGGAGCGGTTAAGTTTTCTTACGGACACGGTGGGTATATTAAACTTCTTCTGTTTCAACATCTTTTGTTGCTTTAGAAGTCTCTAATCTATTTGTCTCCCTTCGCTTCATTCCAGATGATTCCAGAAGTGGATCCGGTACTTATCGACAAGGGTCCTCAGGAGGTACAGCCTATTCGGTAAGTTACGACACCAGCATTGAGCGACAGAGGCACAAGAGCGGTCAGCATGCCACCAGGACAGAGAGCAGCTATGGCATTGGAGCCAATGGCGAAGGGCAGTACGACACCAAGGTGGCACCTGGTGGAAACGAATACTCCAGCAGTAGTAGCAGCAGTAGTAGTAGTAGTAGCAGCAGCGGTGGTGGCCATCAAGGATCTTACGGCCAGACTGGTAGCGGGTATAACTATGGCTCAAGCGGCAAGGGCCATCAAGGGTATTCTGGACAATCTGGCTATGGTTCAAGTGCTAGCAGTGGTAAACAAGGATCTTACAGCCAGTCTGGTAGTGGGTCCAACTATGGCTCAAGCGACAAGGACCATCAAGGGTCTTCTGGACAGTCTGGTTATGGTTCAAGCAGCAGTGGTAGCCATCAAGGATCTTACGGCCAGTCTGGTACTGGGTCCAACTATGGCTCAAGCGGCAAGGGATATCAAGGGTCTTCTGGACAATCTGGCTATGGTTTAAGCGCTAGCAGTGGTAAACAAGGATCTTACGGCCAGTCTGGTAGTGGGTCCAACTACGGCTCAAGCGGCAAGGACCATCAAGGGTCTTCTGGACAATCTGGCTATGGTTCAAGCGCTAGCAGTGGTAAACAAGGATCTTACAGCCAGTCTGGTAGTGGGTCTAACTATGGCTCAAGCGGCAAGGACCAACAAGGGTCTTCTGGACAATCTGGCTACAGTTCAAGCAGCAGTGGTGGTGGTCATCAAGGATCTTCTGGCCAGTCTGGTAGTGGGTCCAACTATGGCTCAAGCGGCAAGGGCCATCAAGGGTCTTCTGAACAGTCTGGATATGGCTCAACCAGCAGCGGTCAGTCGTACGGCAGTGGTAAAGGAGGAGCAGTGCGCGAACACAAAGTGGTGCTGAGTGCGGTTCCAGAGACGAGGCAGAGCAGCAAAGGTCAAGGTGGTCAACGTGGCCACTCGACTTACGTAGGTCCCATTCAGTGTGAGAGGGCCGGTCTGTTCCGACATCCGGACGACTGCAACAAGTTCTACGAATGCTACTGGGACAAGTGGGTGAAGGGCTTCACCCTGCACTTCTTCGACTGTCCGGTACGACTAGTCTACGACGAGACCATATCTGGTTGCAGCTGGCCAGCCACTGGTCCAGCGTGCAATGCCAATCGCTACACCAGGAAGGCGTAAGGATGTCTCGGCAACTCTGGAAAAAGAATAAAAGACGGTATCGATGAGTTCTTCAAACGGTTATTTAATCGGCAGGTCCAGCTTCGGGGTCATATTATGATGCCCTAAACAGTAGAACCTGTCTAAATGCATCCTGTGTAAATGAATAACCTCTTTAAAAGAATAAAATGCTCTGGTCTCGGCGTGGGATCCGTGTGTATAAATGAACCTGTCTAAATCCATAACCTATCTATTGGCATATTTTTTCACCGGTCCCAAGCGTATGCATTTAGACAGGTTCTACTGTTTATGGTCATGCACAACATGTTTTTTTGTCTGAAAACAAGAATGGGCATATGGGTCATTTACCGTATATAGGTTTTTCACGCGGGAACGTACCGACTGTACTATCGCGGAATAAATTCTATCCGAATCGGTTGAAATCCATTCCGTGACCGCATCAGTGGCTGCGATAAGAGGACATTGAGGGTTAAATTTACATCACTTTAGCCTTAAGTATTTCGTATATTTTATATATTTTTTTATGTTATTAGCATGATTGGGAATTGATATATGTCTAATGTACAGCTGTATATTTTTAAGTAATCATTCCAAAATGGTGTGAGCTTCTTATATTTCTTTTCAATTTTTGTCATTTTTTTACACCTTGCTTTACAATTATTTGTACTTAACTGACATGTATTTTTTTTTACTTTTTATAATTTTTTTACAATTTTTTCACTTTCCCAAATTTGTAATTTTTCCCTCATTTTTATTTTTGCTTTTTTGATTATCCATATTTATTTTCTCTAGAAAAATATTTATTTCGTATAATGTATAGTGCACATCTATGTTTACGTAAAATTTATGAGAAAATTTCAACATGAATGCAAAACAGGGAAAACATAATTTCATTTTAATAAATTAACATTTTCAAGATAATTTGCTTATTGTTTGAATTCATATAACATTACAGTAGAACCTGTCTAAATGCATCCTGTGTAAATGAATTTACAAACTCAATTAGATTCAAAATAAGTTTGCAAAACAAAATGTCCCAATTAAAAAAAAAAAAAAAAAACTCGTTGTCCTCAAAATGAAAATTGTTCGTGCGTTGTGTGTACACACATGTAGAAGTGAGAAAAAGCGAAATGTTACAGCCTTAATTTTGGTTTTCGGACCTGTTTCTCAAAAACGTGAAACTTTAAATTAATTCACAGCCAGTTTTTGTCACCGTGACACACATTTTAATTTCTGTCGAGGGTCGCGCAATTTCCTTTTCACACTTTGAAACTTTTGCTTACAACTTTAGCCCAAACTAGTTACCGTTCTAAACACATACATTATTCGGGAACACATGATGTCATGCAATGTGTTCGCGAATATTGTTCCGATTTACTTTTGTGTTCAATGAACACATATTCCAGAACACTTTTGCAACGCAAAACATATTTGAAGCTATATCAGCTTTTATTTTATAAAAAAGTCATCATTAAACACGTGTTTGCACTTCGTGTGTTCCAATTAATTCACTCCTCATGTTCCGAGAACACTTTTTTCACACAAAATACATGTTTGTACTTTTTACACGTTCAAACGCACACTATTAATAACTTCAATAACATACACGCTTAGTACAGGGGGGAGTGGACGCAGGAGGAATGGGAAAATTGCGGAAAATCTACACATTTTGCATCGATGTTAGCTAATTTTCAATACATTGGAACCTCGCTTAACGAGCACCTCGCACAACGAGTAATTCGCATAACGAGCAATACAAATTGTAAAAAAATGACTCGCTTAACGAGCAACTTTTCAAATTTTTAGTATCAGTTACATCAATTTATATGGTAAAAATTGTTTCGCTTAAAGGTGGGTATCCACCAAAAGAAACTTACCACACAAAAAGCATACACAACAAACATACACTTACAAACATTGATGTGTCCAGAAGTGTTTGCGAACAATGTGTGGAAAACATACGTTTTTCCCCCACATTTTGATGTTTTTTGATGTGCCGTAGCGATCGCTCGAGAGGCGGTCCGGATCAAAGGAATTTGACACACATGTTTGTAAAAACATCTGAAAACAATGTTTTAGTGTTTGTTGTGTATGTTTGATGTTTATGTTTATATTTCTTTTGGTGGATACGTAGCTTTACGAGTGTTTCACTATACGAGTAAGACTCCGGAACGAATTATACTCGTTATGAGCAACGTTCCACTGTAGTTTGTTAGTTTTCATTAAAAAATCATGCTAAAAAGTAAAATGTGTTCCTATTATTGCGAATAAATAAAACAAATATTTATGGTATTATAATCCTTTGTATATTCGTTTTAAAATCAGTGTCCATATTGTCTGGGACAATATTGAGAGTAGTTTGATTTCAATTATTTTTCTTATTTTAGTAATAATAAAATATTTTAAACACTGTCCACAATATTCCCAATAGTATAAAGTAGTAAACTTGTGAATAAAATTTGTTAGGTTTTATTGTTTGGGAATAATTTTAAAAATAAAAAGGTGAAAAATGGCGCAATTCCTACCCACTCTCCCGTCGTCCGCTAGAAAGCCGGCCATCTTTTATCGACCGCGTCACTTCCGGTTGAGATACCACCTCGTAGCGCCACCTGGCACCGTGGCGCCACTTTCAAAAAACCTGAGGAATGGATAATAAAAATAAGGTCAATGACGTCTCCTTATTTCTTACCTTTTTCTTCACGTTTCTTCTCGGGTGAGCAGGACGTGACAAATCGCAAGTGGGTCACGTGGTGAGTGTGTCTGGCATTCTAAATTAAGCTAATTTTCAGAACAACAACAAAAAAATCAACACAGCAGACCATATTATATACAAATCCAGTTTTACACAAAAATTATTTTCTTTTTTTAAAATTTTAAATACTATCTGGTTTTTGTGTTATATCTGGTCCAACTCTCCAAGAAGGCAAGGAAAAAGAAGAAAAACGGGCTCCTTTTTCGCTAAGGATTGTGGGAGAGTGCGTGTTCCACATTTAAGAAAAGTCACGCCCCCTGAGACCAATGAGAGGACAGAGTTGGTTCTCTTTTCGAACACAAACAAGAAACACGGGCCACAGTGTTCGAAGAACTGTACGAGTGACCACCAGGTACCTAGCAGGTACGGGTTTTGAAGTAGTGATGACCTCTAGTGATCAGAATTTGGCCATATTCGAATAGCAGGGGTGTCACGACGCCCTCTATGGCAGCTTATAGCGTCACAACTATCGGATTTAACACTTGTTCTATCTATTTAATCGGAGATTAAGGCTTAAACTCCAATTAAGGTAAGAAATAGAACAGGATTTTTTTTTTATTTTGAAATGTTGAACCACTTGGTTTTTTTTTTATGCGGACGAAACAGGGCCAAATATGCATATGATGTCCCAAATACATGTATATTATCCAATTTTCTCCATAAAAATCTGAGAACATGTTTGGCCATATATGGCGTTTAATTGTACCTTTAATTGCTCAAATTGCAATATTAATAGAGCACATGCCATTTATTGAAACATGTATAATATAATAAAGAGTGCAGATATGGACAAAACTGAAATAAGTATTTATGTCTTCCATATGGATATGACACAAATTGTATATGATAATTCCATCTACAGTATATAGAACCTGTCTTAAAAGCATACTCTTGGGACTGGTGAAAAATATTGTTTTAGACAGGTTCTACTGTACTCGGAAGTAGGATCATATATGGTGATAAATATGCTTTAAGACAGGTTTATTTTTATACACGAGTCTCAAGTCGGGATCAGCAGATTTTATGCTTTTAGATAGGTTATTTATTTATTTATTTTATTTAATAAAATAGTATATACGCAGGATGCATTTAGACAGGTTTTACTGTATTCGGAAGTAGGATCATATATACGTCATATATATACATGTTCAATTTCTGATAATTTCATCTACAGTAGAACCTGTCTAAAAGCATGCGTTTGGGACTGGTAAAAAATATGCTTTTAAACAGGTTTATTTGTATACACGGGTCACAAGTCGGGATCTGCAGATTTTATGCTTTTAGAGAGGTTGTGCATTTGCACGGGATCCAGTTATACAAATTCTACTGAAAAGGCATTATTCCTTATTAATCCTCTTAATACATGATCATATATATGTCATATGACCCTATACATGTGTATCTCCATACAGCTTTATATTACATGTCCATCCTATATATGTACAATTATTATGTCATTTTGACATTTTAATCAATGCTCCAAATCCATGGCATGCTATATATATGGGACATATAATACGTTCTAACTGCCTCATATATACGTAGTATAATAATTTCATCCAACATGAATGTCCCATTTGTTTGAATTTCTGCTGATTTTTGCCATAGTCAGGTCAAAACCCCCTTAGATATTTCACCGCTAGGTGTAAACTATTCTTCTCTAGCGTATGTAGCTCACCTTGTTTTGGCCGTTTTTTTCGTCTTTCTTTTTCTTTCTTTCCGTTTTTTCTCTACGATTCAGAGTCATCGATGGCTTCTTGAAAGTAGGACGAAAGAGGCAGTGGGGCGAAACACAAAATCAATCCAAAAATCAGCTTAAAAATCGTCAAATTCAGCCTAAAAATAATAATAAAAAATGAATTCGAATATAAACAAAATTGTAGTGAAATCGCGTGCATTCCACATTTCAAAACGAAAACATGGAATAATGGAACGAGGGCACGCGATGTCGGCGCGTGGCGGCGTTCCATTCCAGAACATGGCTGTATATGGCTATATTCAGTGGATAAATAGGGTCCAATATGGCTTAATAAGGTCCAAACATGGCTAAATAGGATCCAAACATGGCTTATTATGGTCCAATATGGATAAATAGAGGTTATACATGGCTTAATAAGGTCCAAACATGGCTTAATAGGGTCCAAACATGGCTAAATAAGGTCCATACATGGCTAAATAGGGTCCAAACATGGCTTAATAAGGTCCAAACATGGCTTGATGTTGCAGAGGATGGAGGACACTTGAGTACAAATTGAAATATATAGTTGTTTTGTTCGTACGTTTGTTGCCTATATTTGTGAAAAATTGAAATTACTTTAGTTAAAAAACAAAAAAAGTTACTAATTTATGATAAACGTTTCTCTTTTTTTGTGGCCATTTTTATCTTATTTTTGCTACTTATTTTAAAAATATATAAAGGAGTTGTTTTTCCAGCTGATGAAACTTGTTATTCAACATGTTTTTGGATAGTTTTCAAAACATTTACCATCGTAGACATTTTTCATTTTGAGCACCTTGAAAAGTTGAATTTCTTGAATAGAAGAAGTAGATGTAGCGAGTATATAACCCTTCTGTTACTCTTTTTCAAAAAACTGCCTCTGGTGATAAGAACAAATACGACTCGAGTGATCCAAATAACCCAATTAAACCCACACGAAAAACCTGTTTCGTTGTAAACGCTTTTTTGTTGTTGTTGCGAGTATGTGTGTGTACCACCTTCTAATAAGCGTTCATTCCCAAATTTAAGCAAAAGTCACGCTAGAGCTAACAAATTAAGCCATACATTGAACTAAATTCAAAATCTCATCCGGTTACATTCATAGAATATTTCAAACTAACGCACACACCTACAAGTTAATCACACATTTGTATTTTTTAAAACTTGTTTACAGATAGAGCCTTTAAGATTTTCGTTTTTAAGCCGAATTGTAACCGCGGTCACGAAATGGATTTCAACCTAAATGAAATCGGATTTCAGCTTTGATGAAATCCATTTCGTGACCACGAGATAAAACTCTCGCTGCATGGGTACGATGCTTATTATATACGGCTTCTGATGTGCCTTGACAATTATGGCCTAGTTTAGTGTGCCGTGGGTTCAAAAGGTCTTCACTGGTCTTCATAGTCCATAATATTTAAAAATGAAGACTAACTTTGCATATTTTTGCCTGTTTTTTTAAGCTTTTAATCGCAAAAACGATCATAATTTAAGCTAAATTCAACAAATATAAAATGTCTGCAAAAAGAACACCTAAAATCGAACGTTAAAATCGAACTCTCTCACGTGCAGTGGAACAAAATAAAAAAAGAGCATTATTTAAAAAAACGCGGCAAATTTAAATTTTAAATCTCTATTGCTAATTTTGGGATTAGGCGTATAATTCTCTTGAATTTCGGTTAATTGGATCGAATGATACGTTTAATAGGACCACGTAAAGTGTTTTAAATTGCATATGAGTTTATTTTACCTCTTTTTCAACCTTTGGTTTCGACCAAAAATAAAAAGCCAGTATTTTTGAGGTATCTCAAGGGCGTTGTTTGGAAAGAGTCGCTTAAAAATCTCAAACTTAAGCAAGGGAGTGGCTCCACCCTATAAACAGGAATTCGTTGTTCCTTAGCCCTGATTTGCATATGACGTCACGCCGGCTTAACCCTCGACGCCTTTTTTTATTATGTCTCGCAAATGCATTTCAATTTAATTGGCATTTTAATTGGGTCACTGAATTTGCATTTCGAATAGATTTGACAATCGATTGTCTCTTATTTTGAAGGAATAATTGAATGCCACACGCATGCACAATCTTGGAAAAACTTACAAGTTTGACAAATACTCGCGAGTACTTGCAGAGTGTTCCTTAAACTGAATTTCTTAAAGGTACTATAACTCAAAAGTGCCTCAAAATACTTAAAAAATAAAAAAATTGCTCAAAGGTGCATTACTGGTACCACAAATTTACTCAAAAGTAACTCAAAGGTACCTCAGGCTAACTCAGAGGTGATTTTGGCGAACTCAAAGGTGATTAGGCTAACTCAAGAGGTGATCAGGCGAACTCAAAGATGATTAGGCTTACTCAGAGGCGATTAGGCTAACTCAAAGGTACTTAAGCTAACTCAGAGATGATTAGGCTAACTCAAAGGTGATTAGGCTTACTCAGAGGTGATTAAGCTAACTCAAAGACGATTAGGCTAACTCAAAGGTACTTAAGCCGACTCGGGGGACCTGGGACAACTCAAAGGTACTTAAGCCAACTGAAAGGTCCTCAAAGTAACTTGAAGGAACCTTAAAGTTAAAAAGTAACTCAGATGTACCTCAAATGCAAAAAGGTCACAATGGTACTTCTAAAGTATACCTAAATGGAATTTAAAAAGTATCAAAATGCAAGTACATTAAAAAATAAAAAATAGTACCTCAAAAATAGTTAAATGAACCTCAAAAATTGATAAATGTTCCTCAAAAATAATTAACTGTACCACAAAAAAAGTTAAATGTAACCTCAAAAATACAAGTATTGTAAATGTACAAAGCAAAAATAAAGCGCCAAGAAGCTTATCATGCATTATCCCACCTTCCCCCAACTTTCCAACTTCAATTTTTAAATAACTAAGATATATGAAGTATATTAAAAAAGTGGATTTGAAAAGCAGTCAGCGACTAAATTTGAAAAGTTTAAAATCCACTTGTCTAACAAGTTGTTTAACTGGATTCAAATCAACCATTTTTTTCCTGGTTCACAACCTCAAAAATCATCAAAAAAGTGCCAAAAACGCGATTCAAATTGAATATTATTCATGCACCAGACTAACAAAATTCCTCAACTATTCATTCTTCACATACTTAGCCGCGGTCACGAAATTGATTTCATGTATAGCTAAAATCAGAATCAGACGGAATTTCTGCGCGCGTGCTCTCGTGAATTTTAAAAAAAATCGGAACATCGACCCTGCACGCGCGAATATACTATGCACGTGCCGTAAGTGGGCGTGCGCACGTGACATGCACGCATTAGCCGCACGTGCGCTCGCTCGTGCTTTTAAAAAAAATGGAACATAGTGTTCACGCGCAGCCTGCACGTGCCGAGGAATTCCACGCCAGCAGATTCACAACTTATACACTATACAGGATGTCAGCAAAATTCCAATAATTTAAATTCAAGGCAAAATATGTCATAGTTATAGGAATTACACCTTAATTAGCGTGCAAATTTTGAGAATTCCTGTAGCATATTAAATAGCATGACATCATCACGATGGCGTCCGTCTGGGAAAGGTGAGGGTGAGGGGGAAAAAGGAAGGAGGAGACGTGACACCCCAAAAATAGCCGTCGTTTCAATGTCACATCAGATTGGCCTAATTTGCGGCCCCTTCGAGTCTACCTGGACTTCCAAATGTCCAGAACTGGTGGCACGAGCGTCAAGGACACCCACATTTCTCCCTTCCTCGGACCTCGTTTGTCCCGTGGGGTGACGCCTTACCCCCCGAGGGGGACCCACTTCCGCATTCATTGCCATGCTGTCCGCGATGTGGCCCACTTGTCCGTACCCTCCCCTCCCCTCAACGGTAGCCAGATTTCAGCGGTGTGGCCCACTTTTACAGGCTGTAAAGGGGAACAACGAGGTGTCCCAATTAACAGGAACTCACTATAATACACGTACGACCAATTTCGGTTAATTGGGACAAATGATTCGGGAGGGACATCTACTTAATAGAGACATCTTGTCTGCACAATATAGATTCGAGTTAGGTGGCCCAGTTAACCGGAGCTCGTGATAAAAGAGTTGTTCCACGGACAATTTCGGTTAATTGGGACGTTAGTGGATAGTTGGCCAAAACGAGACTAAAGTTTAAAGGTGTCCCAATTTACAGGAGCCACAGTTTGTTCGTACTCACCTGAGTGCAGGACGAAAATGGTCATGTGAGAGTTGTGATGATGCCGCCGTGTGGTGGCAGCAGCTGACATTTCAAGGGGCCAAAGGTCAACTTTTTTAAAATTCCTAAAAGCATATGAAATATTTGGAAATCTGTGTGATGCAAGTGGCAAAGCACAGCAATAGTGTCAGGGAAGGTAAAAGGGAGAGGAGGAGGGAAGGGGATAAAAGCGGTCCACATCCACCCATTTTATTTAAAAAAACTGTTTTAATAAATTTAAAAGCTATCATACATTTATGTAACCTAGTTTTTCGAAAATATTCGACTAGGGTGTGTTTCAATCCTTACCACAAAATGTGCTAAAAGTCAACGATAATGACATGTTTTTTTAAAAAAAATTATAATCTAGAATAAATTTGGTATGTGTAATGTCGTATATTCGCAGGGGAGAGTGGGTAGGAATGGGACGGCAGGAGGAATGGGACATTGGCAATAATTTGAAATTTAAAAGGGTAAAAACGTTGACACTCGTTTGTCTACATTGCACTCGCGTTCCCTCATTTTCTTGTGTAAAATGGTAGACTTCTGATAAAACAAAAGAATATGGGAAGGAAAAGTGTGATTTCACTACCAAAAAGTACGTTTTTACTTCAGCTTTTAAACTCTTCAGAATGACATCAACTTTCGTAACCACGTTTACGACTCGTGTATCGGTAAATTTAAAACTCACCGTATTCTGTTTTCTTCGCAAAAAATACATTTCAGCTTCTTCGAGTTCATTCACACATTATTTTTCTTGGCAAATCTCACCGACACAAAATCACCAGTTCTAAAGGCCCCTTCACACTGTCACGTTTTCGCTACGCTACGCGCCTTTACGCGAAATATGACGTCACTAGAAGACAGC
>JAQGBW010004597.1:0-13477 GCA_034698625.1 Julus scanicus
GCCCTACCGTCAATTTGCATGCTAAACGTGAATTTAACGCGGAATTTAACCGTTCAACAGAGCATGCGCACTGGGGTAAAAATTAACGGTAAGTGAAACGTACGTTTCTTGCTAAATCTCTCTATTAACTTAATTTTAAAAAATCTACTATTTTAACGTGAAAAATGACATTGCTGATTTATAAAGCTATTTTAAACAATTTAAATTTTAATTTAACATTTTAATTTAACATTGGGACAGAAATGATTGGGAATATCACAGCACCTGTTAATCAGGTAGTAAAATGATAACATATTCGGAAAGAGTGAAATTCATTCAAAATTCAGAACTTCATTCAGAAGTTGTTTTTTCAGAATTAAAAAAAAAACCAAAAAAAACTGGCTCCAAAGTAAGTGATCCACATTTAATACGGAATTTCAATATGAAAGGAATTAAACATGGCTGTAATTCAAGTGGGTAATTATTAACAGATTTGTAAGAGAGGCAATTAGTGGTTCAAATGTTAAGGGAAGCAGGTTATCTTTAAGTTTACCCGCCATTTTCAAGCACCATTTCGAATGATCAGCTCGTGTTTTACGTAGCCTGACTTTATAGCCCTCCAGTGACGTCATATAAGTACCACGATGTCGGACGGGGGAATTTGCAGTCAGTCGCAACAGACACGTACTACGTTCCTACAGATTTTTCGCGATTGGAAGGCAATGAAAACAGGGATTGTTCCATTTCTTCGGAAATGGGACCGACGCGGCGGAACAGACAAGAAGGCGCCAAGTGGGCCACAGCGCCATTGGACTGAAAAGAAATGGCCCATTTTCAGCGGGGAAAACAAAATGGTCACTGGGTCATTAACCGGCCATGAACAAAAAAAAAATGCATATGCGCGCTTAATTGGTTTATAGCAATTAACGGGGGAGTTGAAGTAGTGGGTGGAAGACAAGGCGTGGCCAGGCACGCGTGACGGATACTTTTACACCGTGAATGGGAAAATCCACGACGACTAACTACTACGGAATAAAGCCTCTGACTATTAACCGCTTTGGGGGAAAAAAAAACCCCCGTGATTAGCATAAAAGAGGGCCACTCCAGAAATGTGTCCGCCTTGCAGTTCCAAGCACGAATTTCCCCATTACTCTGTGCCGTCGCGTCGTTTGGTCGCTGCCGCAGCACGAAGGGGGGATTTCGCGTAAACTCATCATCGATAATGAGTTGGCATAGAAACCACTATTTTCTGTTTGACACAAAATAAATAAATAAATAAATAAACAGCGGTAGAAAATAGGCTTGCGTCTATTGAGCAGAAACAACGATGACATCGACATCACGAACACTGCTGCAATTTTAGACGGTATCTGATCATATATGAGTAAGGGATATTCAAAAAATGTCCCCATAATCCCTTCAAAAATACACTTCTACCCCCTGTCCACACTGTGTCTATTTTAGCTCTGACCTTCCCATTCCCCCCTCCCTCATAGAAGTCCTTAATTTTTTTGAAAAGTACCAGTAAATTCGTTGGAACATACCTACAAAGGCCTATATCCTGTAAATTTGGAAACACCCATTTTTCCAGATTTTTCTTATAATCGAAAATTTCCTGACCTCGAAGGGAAATTCTAGTTTAAAATTGGTGTTTAACATAAATGTAGGCATAATTTCGGAATTTCCAAAGGTTTTAAAAATTAAAGTACATTATAGGGACCTTTCCCCATTCACTGACTTTTAAAACTCAATCAAACAGAAAAACCAAAAACTGCAAAATACCACCATTAGTGGACATGGCTAGCTCCATCCCTCCCTCTATTCGCATGGTGTCCAAATGCCAGCAGACCCTTTACCCCCTCTTGAGGAGGTCCTTTTTGAATAGCCCCAATTTAGTTAATACACCGAAGTTAACGGTGATTGCCGCTTTCAAGGGGCATCCAGCAATTTTCGCCTACTGATATCAAATAATTGACAAAACTCAAGCTAGGAATCCAGATCAAAAGAAAACGTGTTTTCTGTTCATGGCGCTCCTACCAAGGACTGTATACAATGACGTAGAGCATTGACTAAATTTGGCCCATGTGTTTTCTAGAGCAGACATAAAGAGTTGCTTATCTAAATGTCGACTTTCAATAGAATCTCCATGGTTATAAGAGCAGCAGACTATAATGATTGGAGATCGATGACTTGACCCACCCCGTTATGGTGTCCATTAGCTTACAAGTTTCATTATTTATTAGTCATGCTACATTTTTCAATACCAGAATTTAGTAGCTACTGTACTAATGTAATCTTACCTTCCTAAAGTCACTTTGCACGACCATTTCCGGAGGTCCGGCGGTGGCTCGAGCGCGTCTCGGGCTTGCGGCCGCCATTTCAGCTGCCGACCGTTCACGCGACTCCTGCAAAATAAGTATAAAAACACTATTAGTAATCATTAAACTAGCACTACATGTTAAACATATCACTATATAGTACACGTGTATCTGGAGTATGTACCGACACAATGATACTATGGCAACATGGAATCAATGTGACACCATCAATTTCTTTATATGGGAATTAATGAATGTCCAAATATAGCTAAATCTGATTATATAACCAAACATGTACACTTTCTCTATGTGTACTGTACATTTAACATATATGATCACTTAGGGGCTATTCAAAAAAACTTGTCCCCGAAATTCCTTCAAAAATTTACCACTCCTTGGTGAAAAAACCAATAGAGATTTCTATTGTTTTCTATTGTTATTTGGAACGTTTTTTTTCTATTGGTATTAATAGAAAATTTATATTGCTGTTATTGTTTTCTAATGATAAGTCAATACAGTTAATCCATAGAAGTCAATACAGGAACCATAGAAAACAATTAAAATAAAATAAAGTGTCCAAATAAAAATAGAAACCAATAAAAATCTTTATTGGTTTCTATTGTTTTTTTCACCAGGATTCCTCCTTCTACCCCCTGTCCATATGGTGTCCATTTTAGCCCGGGTCCCCCTCCTCCTATGTACGTCCTTAAATTTTATTTTTGAAAAGTCGGTTGTTCAGAAAATTTGTTGGAAAATACAAAGACCATCCAATAAATTTTCAAGCACCCATCTCACTACCAAATCCTTGACATTTTTTTCAATTTTCCTGATTAACGGAAATTTCCTGACCTCGAAGGGAAATTCCAACATACAATTGATGTTTAACACAAAGTTAAGCATAATTCCCGACTTTCCCTAGATTTTAAAAATTAAAGTACATTTGGAAATAGGGATACATTTCTTCTGGTGTCGATTTCCCTTTCACTGAACTCAATTTAACAGAAAATCCAAAAACTTAAAAATATCATCATTATAGTGGACATCCCTAATGGCTTGCCCTCCCCCTGTCCACATGCCAGCAGACCCCCTTCCCCCCCCCCCCTCTTGAGGACGTCCTTTATGAACGCCCCTTAATATTCCTGTGTATGGACGTAAATACCATTGATGTAACATACGAGTAAATATGGTATTAATTATAATACCGCATTTTTAATAAGTTCATACTACGTTGAATTTATGAGAATATAGAGAAACTAAAAGAGTAAATAATACAAAATGAGAAAAATGGATAAAACAAACATTTCATGCACATCAATTCAGAATTAATAATGAAAGGGGCAACATTACAAAATAATCGATAAAAAATTAAAAATAAATGAAATAATGAAAAATTAGGAATGAAACGACCCTAGTCTTCAGCCCAAATCCATAAGGAATTCCAATAAAATATCCTCTTCACCGAGATTTGAATTGACGAATGAAACAGTGTAAATATTCAATATCCATTTCAAATTTAGGTGCAACACGTACATGTAGTAGTAGTTGCTGTAGTAGCGAGAAGACAGTAAAAACACAACCGAGCAGACTGGCATTGGGAAGGCAAAAAGAGTGGAAAAGGACAGTGTGGCACGCAAAAGTAGGGGCGTGACGTCAGCGTGAGGTCATCACATTGGTTGCCATAAAAGCTTATTAGAGAGAGGGAAGCCGGGGGAGGACGTCCATGTTTGGTGCTTCTGTGGTTGGAAACATTTCACTTAACGATGAGAATTCCCGCGCCTTTTCATTCGTGTTTGCCCCATAAAAGTCAATCTATTCCCCGGAGGGAGGGGTTGACGAACCCTAGGGTGGGTCACACAAATATTTAATGGCTCTCGCTATCTAACAACCAAATGTCATACGTGCACTCAATACACCATACACCCTACGTGTAGTTGTAGTACTGCTCCGCCATTTATTACTGTACATTCTCATTCAAGCCAAAATAATAATATCAAATTCTATGAGATCTAATCCTGGATTGTTTGTTTTATTTATTTATCGACGTCCAGCTAGGAACGATGGAGGACATGGATACAAGAGGACAGGTCATGACGGTTTTAGAGCATCTATACCTGGTATTGCTATCAAAAATAGTAATACCAGTCAAGTGAAATAACACGTGGTCTTCATAAAATGCTTGATATACCAAGCAAAGATTTCTGGTATCTGAAGTCATGCCGACAACCCACTTCGCCGACATGCAATTTCACCGACGATTTTTTCCATCTCGCCGACACAATGTGTTTAGGTTATAGAGCATTTTGTTCCACACCAATTTGTTTAGGCTTGTTGAGAAATTTATTGATCAAATTTTATTAAATTATCGTGAAAGTATTGTACATTATAGTAAACGTATTGAATATTATAATAAAAGTACTAAACATGATAATACAAGTATTGTACATTATAGCATAGGTATTGTACATTATAGTAAAAATAGTGTACAATATAGTAAACGTATTGAACATTATAGTAAAAGTATTGTACATTGTAGTAAAGGTAATCATCATTATAATAAAAGTATTGTATATTTTAGTAAAAGTATTGTACATTATATAGTAAACGTATTGTACATTGTAGTAAAGGTAATGAGCATTATAATAAAAGTATTGTATATTTTAGTAAAAGTATTGTACATTATAGTGAAATTATTGTACATTATAGAAAAAGTGTTGTACATTATAGTAAAAGTATTGTACATTTTAGTAAAAGTATTGTAGCTACATTATAGTGAAATTATTGTACATTATAGTAAACGTATTGTACATTATATAGTGAAATTATTGTACATTATATGTAGTAAAAGTATTGTACATTATAGTGAAATTATTGTACATTATACAAAAAGTATTGTATAATGGAATATAATAAGAGTAGGCGAAATGCATGTCAGTTAAATTAGGGTTTCGAAAAGGTGGGTCTAAACCAATCAGACCAATCAGAGATCAAGTGATGATTACAGATTAAAACTGAGACGACACGACAGCTGTCTACAGATAAGACATTTCAGCATTTTACTAAAACTTGTATGTAATATTTGAGCAAAATTAACTATTAGACAATCTTACTTTCACAAGTTTCCAAAAGCCATATTAAACTTGTGAAATCAAAGTTGCTTAAAAATTAAACACAAGTCTTATTATTTACAATTAAGCTCATCTTTAATTTTGGTTTTGTTACTTCTTCAGATTAATGAAAAGTTTGAGTTAATAGATCCCCGTTTCCAGTCCCAAGTATAAATAAGGGTGAGAATTCAATATGTCAAACCCACTTTTTTGTACTGATCCGATTGCTTCTTAATACCAGCCTCGTAATAGCTTAATACGTTTATGGTGAGATGCAAATATTAAATACCACACACTTAAAGTACTTCACTGAACACCTTCAAGGGATTCCCACTTCACCTTTATTCTCGAGTGCTAATTCAAAACAGAATTATGTTAAAGAGCGAATAGAATCCGCAAATTTGTCAAGAGGTTCGTAAATTTCACACAAATGGTTGTGGAGAAATTTCTGACAAGCGACTAATTTTAAATATCAATAAAATTTTAAATTACATTCTGGTATAGAATCTTGTTTTAAAATAGGAGAATTTATTCAAACATTTTAAACGTAGATATTTTTAGAATCTAAAGAATTTAACTATAGTTCCTCTTCAAAAATACTAATAATACCGTGTAACATATGATGTCATGTAAATATATCCATGAAGTTTATGTTAAGCTTTTTATTTCTAGGAAATGGTGTGGTGTGTTCTTAAGAATTTTATCTTAACAGAATTTTATTTCTACAAATTTTAATAAATTGAAGAAAAATTAACGAATACGATTCTTTGGCAGTATAACGTCATCAATTTGACTTAATCATCGCAAAAATTAAAACATTTGCATCTAAATACATTTCTTGTAAATGTTTACCACTTTTTAGAGTGCTTAAACATGTTTTTTATAAAAACTGAGAAGAGTGTCTGAATATCTCAATTCCCAGTTAGGCAATCTCGATAGCATCCTTCAGATTTTGAATTTTTGGATTCACGACATACGAAATTTGTGATAATGGCTCGTGTATATCGATGGCGGGTGTATATGAGGATAATAAAGCTGTAAACCTAAAAATAGGTCTTGATAACAACCACATAAGCAGCCAGAGAGCGAAGAGAGAAGCCAACTCGCTCTACTGTGGATCACCTCCACTGATGCAAAACGTGGTGGAAAAAAAATAAAAAACACCAAACGAAAAAAAAAGCAATGAAACCATGCGTGATAGGGACATAAAACTCGTGGACCTCCCAGAAACGTTAGCGAGTAAACAGTCGAAGCTGAAACATAACGGGATTTCCCTTCTAAACGGCAAACACCGGATAATAAATAAAAAACCACAGGGCTAAAGGTGATATAGGGTTTATTACACTAGTTGAAAGTGTTTTAAGCCAGCTCCATTGGGACTGTTGCTAATAAGCTTACAAAGAGTTAATTCCGCTTTGATTTTTATATTAATTAATTATCACTTGGATCAATTTGTTCAGGTAATCAATAGTCAAACACGGTGTAAAGTGAATTACACTGATGTCACGTTCACGCATGATCATCTCTGTTATTAAAACCACTGACTCATTTGGAGAGTTGCTCCTAAATGTAGGCAATCAATGCAAACACAAAAGTAAGCATTGATTGCCATCATCCAGGGGCAGAAAACTTTAAGAACACTTTCACAGTCAAATTCAGCAGAAAAGAATAATGAGAATGACACAGTATGATGCCTAATCATTGATATTTTCTTTCATTTCCATTAAAAAAGGGAAAACTTAGTTATATGACTGACTTTTAAACCACTGACTCTTTTGGAGAGTTGCTCCTAAAAGTAGGCAATCAATGCAAACACAAGAGTAATCATGGATTGCCTTCATCCTGGGGCAGAAAACTTTAAAAAGATTTTCACAGTAAAATGTTAACGAAAAGAATAATGAAAATGATACAATATGATGCCTAATCATGCATATTTTTCTTCCATTTCCAAATCATTTTTTAAAAAGTGAAAATTTAGTTATATGACTGACTTTTAAAACCATTGACTCATAGGGAGTGTTGCTCCTAAAAGTAGGCAATCAATGCAAACACGAGAGAAATCATGGATTGCCTACATCCAGGGGCAACAAACTTTAAGAAGACTTTCCCAGTCAAATTCAGCAGAAAAGAATAATGAGAATGATACAATATGATGCCTTATCATGCATATTTTTCTTCCATTTCCATATCATTTATTAAAAAGTGAAAATTTAGTTATATGACTGACTTTTAAAACCACTGACTCATTTGGAGAGTTGCTCCTAAAAGTAGGCAATCAAAACAAACACGAGAGTCATCATGGATTGCCTTCATCCAGGGGCAGAAAACTTTAAAAATACTTTAACAGTAAAATTTAAACAAAAAGAATAAAGAAAATGATACAATATGATGCCTAATCATGCATATTTTTCTTCCATTTCAAAATCATTTTTTAAAAAGTGAAAATTTAGCTATATGACTGACTTTTAAAACCACTGACTCATAGTGAGTGTTGCTCCTAAAAGTAGGCAATCTATGCAAACACGAGAGTAAGCATTGATTGCCTTTATCTAGGGGCAACACATTTTAAGCAGACTTTCACAGTCAAATTCAGCAAAAAATAATAATGAGAATGTTACAATATGATGCCTAGTTATTCATATTTTCTTTCATTTCCATATAATTTATTTTTTTTAAAAAATTAGCTATATGACTGACTTTTAAAACCACTGACTCATAGGAAGTGTTGCTCCTAAAAGTAGTCAATCAATGCAAACACAAGAGTAAGCATTGATTGCCATCATCCAGGGGCAGAAAACTCTAAGAAGACTTTCACAGTCAAATTCAGCAGAAAATAATAATGAGAATGATACAATGTGATGCCAAATTATTCATATTTACTTCCATTTCCATATTTGTATATTAAAGTGGATCAAGTTGTTCAGGAAATCAATAGTCAAACATGGTGTCAAGCGAATTTCGCTAAGGACATGTTCTCGCAAGATAGTATTTCTTATTCAAATACTGGCTAATTATAATTTATAAAAATGTGAATTTTTTTATCTGACTGACTCCAAAACCACTGATCCTTGATAAGACTGATCCATCATTAAAATCCATTTGAAAAATTCATCGGAGAAAATAATTAGAATGATACGAATTAATGTCCAATTATTCATATTTTACTTATATTTCCATATTTTCATATTAAAGTGGATCAAGATGTTCAGCTAATCAATTGACAAACATAGTTTCAAGTGGATTTCACTACAGTCACGTTCACGCCAGATCATCTTTTTCTTATTCAAATAACTGCTAAATATCATTTATTAAAATGCAAATTTAGTTACATTACAGACTCCTAGAACTACTGATCCATTATTAGCTACATGCATGGGGTGTGTTTGCTTCTAAAAGCAGGGAAAGCAAACATTTATTAGGCTTTCACAGTCAAATTTAATGGAGAACATAATCAGAATCATACAAGGATTTCAAGGCTCATCATTAAAATGTTTAAGGACCCTTCCCACGGCCAATTTCATCAATGTTTCTAAAGAGTGAAAAATTGTGTAGAGAACTTTTAAAAACGTTTTTTTGTTTTTATTAAGGATTTTTCTAATTAACTGAAATGGTCTTGACACAGGCAATAAATTTAAACAAACTGGTGTTTAACACAAATTTCAAACATAATTCCAAACTTTACCGAAGTGATATAAATATAAACATATTTCCCGCCTTGCAGATTTAAAAGGCTGATGGATACCCTGGTCACCCTGTTGTAAGTTGGTGTTAAAAATTAGTTTCCATGAAATTGCTAGGAAATACCCGAATATTCTAAGTGTTGGGCAGCAGGTGAATCGATATCCATGCCATTTAATCAGGTTAATCATTCTGGGAATTTTTATAGTATCATGGATTAAAACGCCATTTTGGAACACGTGGCACCCCCTGTGACTGAGCAGCTAGCACCCACGTGTTCACCGTCCCATCCCTCAGTGGGTGACTAACTCAAAAAATCCGATTATGTCGTTATTCCGGTGCAACATTGTTGATTGGCCACATACGCAAGCTGTCACATTCTCAACAAAACCGTCCTGTGTCCAGTTAACAAGTGAGAAACAGATTGCGAACAGCACGCGATTGGGGGGAGGAAGGGAAAAGAGCACGTGGGAACAAAACGTGAAATGACACATTAATCAATGATGATGAGGCTCTGAACCCAATTACATTCTTGTCTAATACTCGACTTGTCAAATTAGCCCCGCACAATTTCAGCCCATGCACCGCATGCAAATCAAATTAATAAACGCCGAAGTAAAACACACGTAGGAGGCGCTGAAAAACAATCGACCAGTCACGTGGCAAGGGCACTGTTGTCGCGACACAATGCCCTACACAACGTCCAAAACCGTGCCGCATGCTAATCGCTTTATAACGCTAAGAGGGAACTGGATGTGGTCATCCAGCTGTTTTGTATTCTTATTTTGCATTTCTTGTTCGATTAATACCAAGAATTAAAAAAAAAAGTTGAGAAGGAAGCTCGCCTGCACATTTAGAAAAAAACATAATTTTTGGACCTATACTTGATTTTCCAGAAAATGTGCTGGGTATTTCAAGGATTTAAAGGCTAATTCCTTACAATTTCAAAAACCCCTCCAACTACAAATTGCCACAATATTTTTACAATGAGTCTGAAATTTTGTTTTCTAGAACTTGGATAGGATAAATAGTTTTTTTTGTATTTTAATATAATATTTTTCTGATTAATTGGATTATTATTATTGGTTAATTAACTGGTATTTTACACGAATATAAAACATAATTCCTGAATTTTCCAAGATGAAGAAATTCAAGTACATTCCTTACTTTTTTAAGGCTGCTGGACACCCTGTACTTCTATATATATTTACTACAGGTTCCTTCACGTGAGGGCTGGTGATACCAGCCGGAAACGCTATTTGAGAACCATTCAAAAAAGAACATTCCCAAAAATTTTCAAAAATTATCCATATTTCAAAAAACAGTCCAAAAAAGGTGCCATTCCATCTTAGGATGGACTAGACACATGGAAGGTGTACGGTAGGGGGTTTAATTTTGAACGAATTTTTGGGACGGTTTTCTGGCTAACGTTACCAACCCTCGATTAACGGAACTTAATGCTGACTATTAACTTAACTTGTTAAAAAATAAGTTGATATGCAATGTGAAATGGTACGTTTTAAAATAAGTCCTTATTATTTCTTTTTCTACAATAAACCAAGATTGATTTGTTTAAAAAGCTGTTAAAATAATACTTTAATCAAAGCCATTATGTTTAAACAGACCTCAAGAGTATACAGGGACCATTCAGTTACTATGACAAAATGCAAAGAAAAGCAAAGATCGATGTTTACTGATCAATATTGATCCAGTCCACAAACCCAAAAAACTGTTTGGATGTTACATCCTCTATTTTTTTACGACATGTAAAAAATTAAGAGTCGAAAAGGAAATTAATTTATACAAAATACATGTACTTTGACTGAGCAACTAAGACCAAATACACATACAGTTCAACACTGTTCAAATGCCAGTGAATTGTTTGTTGAAGAAGCACTCAACTTAAACAACCTATTGACTCCTTCAAGTTTACGTAATTCTTATAAAGGGTGGAATAAACTGATTCTGTAATATAATCCCATTAGTAATATGTGAATGTCTTGACTAAAATACCGTCATTAAACGAAAACTATGTCCTGTTTGGACCGAAACAGAATAGTAAATTTGCTTAGAAAAATTCAAGCATATTTCAAGGTTCATCCTTTATATTTTCAAGGAATTCCAGAACGAATTATTACCACAATATTTGTCAAGCCATGTATTTTTCTAGAGAATATGTTTTTTAAAAATGATTTTTTTTATGCAGAACTTTTTGTACATATACAGGGTGGGCCAATGAAAATAAGCCAACTTTATAAAAATCATAAAATGGTTATTTTTTGATGGAATTTAATGAAAATTTGTACAAATATTGTTTTTATCTTTACTTTCGAATTGCCCTTGTTCACGTTTTTTAATGACGTAATCATTCGAATTTGTCTTTCAAAATGGCGTTCACTGAAGAACAATGAACCGCAATGAGTTTTTTGCGTAAAACGAAAAATTACAGTGCTAGGCAATTTTTGAAACTAATTCCGGAGAAAGGTTGTAACTTTGAACTCAAAATTGAAATTCGGAATTTTTTTGTATCCTATTTAAGTGCACATGTACAAATTTTCAATAAATTCCAATAACAAATAACCATTTTATGATTTTTAAAAAGTTGGCTTACTTTTTATTGGCCCACCCTGTACATGTACAATACATGTTAATACAAACAGAGATTTCAAGTATAATTTCAGACTTCAAAGTGCCAAAAATCAAGCCCATTTCCCAAATTTCCCGATTTTCAAGGCAGCTGGACACCCTGTTAAAGCATAGGGAAGTCCACGATATGGTTGGGGGTGATCCATAAATTATGTCACACTTTTTTGCCTCTTTAAACACCCCCCAGCCCTTTGTCACAAATTGTACTACACCCCATCCATAATGACGTTACAACCCGTCGATTGTCCCCTTCCCCCCCAATTATTTTTTAATAATTATATATCCTTTTATAATCTTATCGGGTATGAAAGTTTTAAGTCACTACAGGACCCAAATCTTTTTCCCAACTGCTATTCAAAATTTCAAATGTTAAAAAAAAAAAAAATGACCGCATATTTTTTATCGTTTGAAATAAATTTTGATTGTGTGATGTCACATTACCGAACCACCCCACCACGGTCACAATTGTCACAAAAAACAAACAACCCACCCACCCCCTAGGTGTGACATAATTTTTGAATGGCCCCTTATGGAAGGAGAAATTTTGGAGAGTTGTGTGGGTTGGTTGGTTCAACCTGAGGGCCCAATTTCTGGGAATAGATACCAGTTTGCATTGCACGCAAATACAGTATTTTCTTAAAGAATCTCTAATAAACACCGGGATAAGAGGACTTGGGGGAAAAAGTCGACTAAAGGCAACAAAAATCACAAACATGCAATGATATAATTTTTGTAAAATTGTTAATTACCTTCCTCCGACCACAGCACAGCATGGTGGAGACCAAATGCTTGACTTTTGCTCGCAGACGGCGGCGTCTGGACGGTGCAAGCATGTGTGCCGCAGGTCTGCAAGCCGCAAACGTGCGGCAGGCGGCATCAGAAACGGAATCTGGAAAAATAAAACAGAAAAGCACTGAAAACTTGGTCATCATTAAGATGCTGTACTTCACCATTATGTATATATATATGTCTACAGGGATGGCCAATAAAAAGTAAGCCAAATTTAAAAAATCATAAAATTGTTATTTGTTAATGGAATTTATTGAAAATTTGTACATGTGTACTTAAATAAGATCCAAAATAACCTATAGAAATGTAAAGATGGAATAATCTATAGAAATTTTAAAATAGGATAATCTATGGAAATTTCAAAATGGGAGAATCTATGAAAATTTCAAGCTGGAATAATCTATAGAAATTTCAAAATGGGATGATTTACTACAAATAATTTCAAAAAGGGAAAATTCATAGAAATTTCAAAATGGGAAAATGTATAAAAATTAAAAGCTGAAATAATCTATGGAAATTTAAAGATGGGATAATCTATAGAAATTTTAAAATGGGATAATTAATATACAGGGTGGGCCAATAAAAAGTAAGCCAAATTTATAAAAATCATGAAATGATTATTTGTTAATGGACTTTATTGAAAATTTGTACATGTGAACTTAAATAGGATACAAAATAATCTATAGAAATGTATCGATGGAATAAGCTATAGAAATGTAAAGATGGAACAATCTATAGAAATTTTAAAATGGGTTAATCTATAGAAATTTCAAAATGGGATGATTTACAAATAATTTCTAAATGGGAAATCATAAAATGGTTATTTTTTAATGAAATTTATTGAAAATTTGTACATGTGTACTTAAATAGGATACAAAAAAATACGTATTTCAATTTGTGTTCAAAGTTAGCACCTTTCTCCGGAAACAGTTTCAAAAATTGCCTAGCACTGTAATTTTTCGT
>JAQGBW010004598.1:0-13473 GCA_034698625.1 Julus scanicus
CACCCACCTCTTTCTCGCTCCCCACCTCTTCCTCTCCCTTTCTCGCTCCCCACCATTTCCTCTCCTCCCACCTCTTCATCTCCCCTCCACCCCATCCACTTGGAAATTTTTGTATACGAATCTTTTAAGACCGTTCTATATATCGCTGGAGACAATAAGATTATCACATTTGTCCATATATGGCGCTGTAGATGAAATAAATGATCATGTTGCAAACTTACCACAAGTAGGGGCTTCTCCATTCCAACGTCCGTTCCTGTTACAATGGCGAGTTCTAGATCCCATCATAGTATAGTTTTCGTTGCAAGTATACTTAATGGCATCGCCTTCCTTAGGCGAACTTGATTCAAGATGAATATTGCCATTATCTGGAGGTGGAAAAACCTGGCATCCTCCAGGTGAATCACTTACTGATCGAAAAATGATAAAAAAGTAGACAATTTTAGTTTTATTTTGTATTAGACACGACTAAAAAATCATTAGATGTCGCTGTCCAGCCTTTGATGGCTGGAATGCCACGCTATGTTTATGACACTCCAGCCACATTAGGCTGCTCAGCCACTCGCGTGACTTGTTTTAGACTCGTACCAACCTTGGCGCTTTTTTCTAACATTGTGTCTTCTTCTCACAATGACAACTTCACATTTAACCCCTTCAAATCCATTCTGACAAATGCAGCTTCCAGTTGCAGTACATGCACCACCATTTTTACAATCACAATCTGAATAAAATACATTTTTTTTTTAGAAAACTATGCTGAAAATGATAAAAACGAAAATTGAGTTTGAGATTGAAAAAAAACGAGTATTACCTTTTTCACACCAGACTCCATATTTATCAGATGGACATGTTAAACACCTGTTTAGTCCTGTAGCACAAGTTTTACATTTTCTTAAGTTCAAACATGGGTCCTCCAATGCACTGAAATGGTTTATTTACTCTGATAAACCTTACTGATGTGACCAAGAAGGTACCCTGACAAAAGCGCGCAAAAATAAACTATAATTCCATAATTAAGAAGAACAACGACACGTGATATGCGCGTGGAGGCGTTCGAAATCCATCAAATTTAAGAACAAAATATTTTCAAAAATATGAGGACACTACCTAACCTATTTATTGCTTCACTGTGTTGAGTGTCGTGTGTTACCAATATCTACATAACCTAACTCGTCAGCGGCCAAAAGATTCATTGACAAATATTCTGTCACACATTTTGTCAACCCATTCCAGTGACATTTAATAATGTGAAATATTGGTTGCTTTCAAAAACATCGAGTGGTACGTAAATTAGAAATAAATTGAATTTATTCCAAAATTTCAGGAAATAAAGAAAAGAATTTTTAAAAGGGGTATTAGGTACATAATGGGACAAAGCCGCATATGTGGGAGAGGATCTTAGGGATAGATTGCCTTCTCCCTTCGATCGCCCCCGAAATTTTACAAATTTCAAACTGAATCTGAAAAATATAAAAGGGGAATTGAACTTTTGCAATAAGTAAATGTGTGATTTTGCTGCTCTAGAAATGCAATTTTTCTGCATTAAAAGTACGATTTTTCTAAGGTTAAAGTGCGATTTTCAAGATAAAAACGCCATTTTACTGCATCTGAAGTGCGATTTTACCTGAGGGCACATCGGGCCACTTCCTTCCCTCCTTTCACCCCCCAAAAGTTTTGTTTTATGAATATAACAAGTAGTTTTTACCACCACGAATGTTACATCTAAACAAAACATGTACCAGGAAAGAAGAAATTAATCATTGTAACACTCACTCAAGTGACGTATCCACAAAAACTTTAAATTTCAAATGTTGGCCACAAGGGCAGGTGATTTGTTCCTTAGTTGAGGTATCAGTTTCTGCTAATGAATACTTATCCTGTCCGTAAGCAGTGTTAATAACAATAGCGATTACGAGGAAACATGACACTACAGCAGCTGATGGAATTTAAAAATCACGTTTTACATAACTTTTACAATAAACCCACGATGATATTCTATATAAGACTCACCTTTAACACTGGTTTTCTCGTACATTTTAGACACTCTTTTACACCTGCAATGAACACGAAAGTTAGCAAGTTTTAGACTTTGACAATGGGGATTTCCTGTTTTAAAAAGGTGAGTCAATTCTTGAGTCAAGGACGTCGATCCCGGATCGAAAAAAAAAAAAAAAAAAAGTCCTACACTGTAGGTCATATTATACTTTATAAAACTTGTAGAAACTAAAATATTTAAATATGGTTATATGGCGTAACACTTATGAAATTATTTTGAATAATTGTAATTATTCAAGTTAATTGTAGCTAAGTAGGAACTTGTTCTAGTTTTTTTAGATGAATGAACTTTGGGGCCATTCAAAAAGGGCGCGTACTCGAAATTCCTTCAAAAATGTACCCCTCTCCCATACCTGTGCACATTGTGTCCATTTTAGCAAAGACTGCCCTCCCCTCATAGACGTCCTTAATTATTTTAAAAGAAGGGTGTCCAGAAAATTTGAAGGGACATACAAAAGTCCAAACCCTATAAAATTCCTAATTTCCTGACCTGGAAGGGAAATTCCGGTATAAAATTGACGTTTAGCACAAATTCAGGTTTGATTCCCGACTTTCCCAAAGTTTTAAAAATTCAAGTATATTTAGGACTACGGACACATTTCATCCGTGTCCATTTCCCCTTTCACTGATCTTTAAAACTCAATTAAACCGAAAATTCAAAAAACTAAAAAATACCACCTTTGGTGAACTTCCGTGATGGCGTTCCCCCTAACCTCCCCTTGTCCACATGACTGCAGACCCCTCCCCCCCTCTCTTGAGGACGTCCTTTTTGAACGGCCGCTTTTATTGCCACTACATCTCCAGCTGTGAATTTTGTGTTTACACAGAAAACGTGGGTAAGCAAGTATGGGCACATGTAAAGGAATCAAGATTGAGCGGGCTTTAACCCCCATACCACAGTTGCTTAAATCACATGAGCTTGAGACCGAGCTGCATCTTAAGTCCCAGATGCATATCACAGCTGCACAGGAAAATTGCCAAGACAAGCTCAAGACAGCCAAATGTGTCATCTTAAGCTTAAGATGCAGCTTAGGCAAGACGATAAATTCTCGAAATACGTGATGAATGAATCTAAGGCGTTGATTCAACAATCTTGTCCAAGATGCGGGGTTTTGTCACTGCAAAATTGTCAGAAAATAAATGATAACTTGATATTCACAACAGGCGATATTGTTAAGAAACTTCAACAAACAATTTATGTTTCATATTCTTTTACAAAACGTAAAACACTTACTGTGACAGTATGCTACATTTCCTCACATCACGATTAAATGACTCACATTGGCAAACTCTGTAAATGTTCCCTGAATAAACAAGTGACATAAAACCAGACCCAGCCAATGTAATGCGCTTCATTCGTACGACGCGAACAATTCCACAAAGACAGTAACGCTGCAAATACCATCAGTCGCACAGATAAACTTAACAGACGACTGAAGGTAGAGTATTCAAAAACGTTGCAAGGATGAAATTACATTACATCGGCTGCGGATGTTTTCTTCGACTGGCACGTGGAAATGAGCACCGCAACACGAAAGTTGTAATTAAAAATGACGTATCGGTTTTTTAAAAACAAAACTATGAAAAACACTGAAGACAATTTTAAAACCCGTATTGGATAAAATGCAAAGAAAGTTTTTTTAAAAAAATTCGGATGGGATCCGCAAAATTCGTACACGAGTTAAAAAACAATTGAATTAATCAGCTATAAATACAAAAATATTACCATCGAGGTAAAATTCACACTATTCGAATGATAAAAATAACTTGCTAAAACAGTACATGCCAGCGCGAAATAGCATTCCGTCAATCTTCGGCCACTGATTTCTTGAACTCTAGAGCAATGGCAGCTGCTAGTGGTGGTGGCACGGCATTTCCGATCTGACAATGAAATTTAACATATTTAACATTTATAAATTACAAGGTCCAAATTTTACCCAACAGGCAAAGAGTTTGGTCGCTCAGCAGAAGTTTGAACACCTACTTGCTTATGACGATCCAAAACTGAGCCGCAAAAGATGTACGAATCTGGAAATCCCTGAGAACGGGCACACTCTCGAACACTAACCACCCGGTTTTGTTCTGGATGAACAACGAGACCCTGAAAAAAATTACAGTTGAATTGTGTGGCAGAAAATAATGCTAGTTAAATTGCTAGTTAAAAAAGCGGGCCCAGAAAACAAACCTGTTTTCCCATCGGCTCCGGATTAGTAACTGTGGTGCAGAAGAATCCGTCCAAGTTCAATCGTCCATATAACCCCGCCCACTGAGCATGGCGATTGCTAGTGTGTGGCAAACACCACGGAATCAAGGTATTGGACTGACGATCCATGGGGTCGCAGACCTTCCCTTCCGCACAGGCACATACACCACGCTTGGAACCCGTAGACGATTTTCCATTTTTAACATCTGTGTAATTATATTTTCTGCAAACAAAATATGTCATGAATACTAGGCGAGCACAGGATCACCCATTTTTCCCCAAAGAGATTTCATTAACAATTAAATTAGCGAACTTACAATTTCTTCGTGAATTTGCCATCCGGTAGTTCTATAACAATATTTGGTAGGTCCCTCCAGTCAGCACCTGGGACACAGGGAACATGCTGGAATCTAGCCGCCACAAGAGCGTGCATCTCCTTGCATACATGGTCTCTAAGAACTTCTTTCTTAGTGACATCCCGAACCTGTCGATGTTAAAAAGTTTGCGTTTTAAAACGGACATCAAATGCATCGACCGCATGGAAACATTTGACTTTTCAGTTAATCCAGCTTTAGCTTTATTACGCTAACTTACCATCTTTTGAAAGGATGATTTTGGTGGACAAGTATATGACAAATCCTCTTTCTTAGAACCATTTGAAATAGGTGGAAGATCGGTCATCGTATCTCGGACAGTGACCATCCGGTAAGGCGCGGAAGATGTCCATTGAATATTGGAAACGTACTGAAATGGAGAACGGTTAACGGAGTTATTAAAGAAACAACTGACAAACGTTAGCGTGACAGAAATTTACCAACCTTTTTCTCGTCCACCATTGTAGTAAGTTGACATCCACGACTTGAAAAAACAGTTGTGGGCTCAGGATAAAAAGGCAGTTTTTCACCAGGAGCAGCTGCTATTATAATAGCTCTATTTAAAAGCACAAAAAAAGCGAATTAAGAAATTATCCTTAAGTTGTCCTAAAACAGAAAGTCCTGAAACCGATTAAGTTTTCAAAAATTAATGTAATCTACCTTCTCCTGCTTTGCGGTACGCCATAATTTCCTGCCTGCAAAATGCCAAATGTGCACTGGTAACCCATACGGATAAGGCAGCTCATGGTCAGTTTAAGTACCATGTTCTTTTTGAAGGCCACAAAATTGCGAACATTTTCTAAAATGAAAAATCTTGGACGATAGTAGTCGCAATAACTCAGGTACGTAGCAATCAGCGAATTCTAAAAAATAAAAATAAATGAAGATTGGATTGAGTATTTTTTCAACTTTTATTTCAGCTTTATTGTAAACTACACAGACTGTCACTAAATCGGATTATTAATATATACGCTTACCTTGAAAGCCGAATATTGTCTATAATTAAACCGATTCATTCCGCTGAATCCTTGACACGGCGGTCCACCAACAATAATATCAATTTCGCCTTTTTGGGGGAAGTGAAGTCCTTGTTTATCCGTTTGTTGACCCTGCAACAGGACAAACATTATTAGATTACGAAGACGCTTTCCGCCAAATTTCTAAAGAAATTAAGGTATGAAATGTGCCAGAACTTTACCTCCATGACTTGTTTCAGAAGTTTGTTGCAGTTTTCGTGAAAAACTGTACAATCAGGATTATTCCGTCTGAATGCCTCTGCAGCAGCTCCATCAAATTCTATTGCCCACTTAGTTTCCGCAATTCCTACTTGGTGGAATCCTTCCGATAAGCCTAAAATTCAAAAAAATTAAAAAATTGTAATACATTTTCCATGGGATTAAGTATCTTAAACGCAGTTTTAAGCAATACTCGACACTCGTAACAATGAAACTATCTCCACTCCCTACATTGGGATACGTTGAAGTCCAGATGCGAAAAGTTATCTATGAGATTATTGAAACGTTTTAATCTTTCTCGTAATTAAAATATATTAAGGCCTAACGAGCACTCTAGTAGACATAAGCACTCAAATCCTATGACCGAGCTTCATGCCAGGACGGATGCTTACTATTGGTCCTTTTTTTTTTGCATGCGATTAGACGATGGAATAGCCTTCCTGATAAAAGTCCAGATTAAGTAAAAATTCAATTTAACAATTATGACTAAGTTGCTACTGACGTAGGAGCATTCTCCTGAAATGACTGGGTACGACCCCCCGCTACGATATGGCATTTATTTGCGGACTGTAGAGTACTGAATTGAAGCAAAAACGAAATTTCATTAAACTCATTCACATCTTACCACCGCAACCGGCAAAAACATCCAACATCTTCAACTTTTTTTGTGATGGCTTCGGCAATGACTTCATAAGATCCTGGAAAAGATGCAAAACCGGTTGTCACATCATGAAATGTTTGTACACAGCCAGCCAACTAATTATAACCGTGATAACCAGACGGTTAATATTTTATTTAGGTATAAAACAGTCTTCCTTTATTATTTTTAAACACTGTTTAATTTTTAAACTCAGTTAGTGATTAATTGCTCGTTTTCAAACTCTTAATATAGATAGATAGTACGTGCATAATGCGAGTGAAATTTACCTTTTTTGATGAAAATGACGCGATAATGTTTGCGGGAGGATCAGAGAATGATTTTGTTTTGGAGTCGTACACCTAATGTAAAAAGCAAAATCAAATCAAACGTCAGCAAATTTTTCATATTTATTGCCAAAACTGATCCGTGAAATGCTGGTCAATTAAGTAATCAGTTCAACTCGTTTTAATGCCTACCTTAGAGAAATAAAACAGACACTCTCCAGTTAGCTTAAAGTCAGTAAAGCAGCTCTGCGGCTCAGTGCAAAACGAAACACGGCACTTGCCAGTGAAGTTAGAAAGTTTAACATTACCCTCTGAAAAAAAATTTAAAAAATGTGTGCTAAATATCAGAAAAAACAGTTGAAGCTAACAAGAGTGAAAAATTGATAAATATTCAATGATTGTACCTCGGCTACTCCAAAAAAGTAAGTTCATGTCTTCAAAATAAGAGCTTTCGGCACCTAGATGCGTATTCTCTGGGCGGTAGAAAATACCGACTCGTATGCCAACTTTTTCTGCCGACGGTTTGCCGCAATTTTTATCTTTGCGAATTGAAATTATACGTCCAATCTGAAACGGCTCGTTAGTTTCGTTAGATGATCCTCGGGTGTAATCCGACGACTTCCTGTACAATTCAGGATACATGTCTTCGTCATACTATTTGTAGATAAATAATAATAATATTAGCACAACGTTTCAGGAAAAAAACTAAACATTTCTTAACAAACATGTTACTATCTGAAATTAATAATGCAAATTGCTAATCACGTTTGAATTAAAATTTTACAAACCTTTGCTTTTACAGTTGGCTTTTTAGTTTGTGACTGTGGTATCGTGTTAAATTGGAATGAATCCGGTTTCAGGTAGGCGCAGTCACCTACGCTGTATTCGATTCCATTTACGCTGACCGTTGAATAATAGTCATATTTTGAATCTGACGTTTCGGATTTAATCTTCTTACCAAACGCTGGCATTTCCTTCTGAAATAGAATACCAAAATAACGGTAAATCGGTCAACGATAGTGAAGGAAAGATGTAGGGTAACGTAACGCATCAAGTGAGATATCAATCACTAATGCCGTATTCACACACAACCTAATCAACAGAGGACTGACTTTTTGACGCCAGCAACTCGGCATTCAACCTATATATTCGCACATGCTCACACCATAAACTAGATTTTAGCAGACGATATCTGTGTGTGTGTGTGTGTGTGAATCTGACTTAAGTTATTAAATTTCAAAGACAGTTAAAATATATGTAATTACAAAAAATTTTAAAATAGTAAGACACTTATTTACCTGGGCTATCAAATATTTCTGGTAACAAGAGGAACAAAAGAAATGACCGTGTTGCTCCACTATTTCCTGGTCAACTTCTGGTGGATCCATAAACCTCGCAGTGGATGGCTCGTACCTGAAAGATACCGCATATTAAACATTAAAAAAGCGCATTTCCAGACTTCCCCGATTTTTAATGCTGCTGGACACCCCGTTTAAATATCAAATTGTTAACTTGTAGGATAATTTTTGCTCTTAACAGCCAACAAGCACATGTTGGGCTACAACTCTAGATATTACTTCCACTTCCTCCCCCCACCAAAAAATTAAAAAATAAATAAAAATAAAAACGAGGAATCCAAGTTATCATACCATTTTTGGTAGAAAAAAGATTTGGCATCATCGGTTTTCACATTATCAACTTCGGGATCATCAATTCCGCCAAGGAGAAACCAGTTCGGAGGAGGAGCTTTCTGATAAACCTATCATGGCAACGCAAAAAGAACAAACAACTTTAATTTATAAATCTGAAACAGAAAATTCCAGTTGAAACGCAACAAAAAACATCGCTGAAAACTTCATTCCTAGTTATATCAAAGATTATAGAAATTTGGTGCACAAAGCAGAAAGTGTCAATTTCAAATGTATTTACCTGAACGCCGCTGATGACGAAGCTCAGAGGAATATCTTCGCAATCGTCTACTTCAAAAATCTCTCGTTTATCCGCAGTGTCCCCAAGTAGAGTTTGATTACCCAGCCTGCAATTGCAGCGGCGATATTTTATGTACATTTTTATTGAATTAATACAGTACAACCACATTAAAAAATGTCTAAAACTTACATGAAATATTGGGAATGAAACATTTGGACGCCTTCACCATCCTCAAACAGATATGCAATTTTGGCAATCTCAAATTGATTTTGGGAATTGCGGGCTTCCACCTTTACAAAATCTCCAGGACTTAGCTAAGGAATAAAATAATGAAAACACTACTTACTTCTCCCGCGATCTCATTTTAAAACACAAGAGTGTACTATTTTTCATGAAACTGCCTCGGAATAATTAGATCGGCGGCAAATTAACTTTCCAGTAAACCTAACTTAAAATATAGTACATACCTTTTCATTCTTTACATTGACGGCTTCATAAATATCTTGCTTTCCCGACGAATGCACTGGTTCGCCAATCCACTTAATTTCATTCTTTAAAAGAAACATGGTTTATAGTAATTTATTGAGTACCATCTAATCAAGACACATTTACAAATACAAATGTTAATGCACAAGTTACTTTTGCAATCAAAGCTGAAATTATTTTTTAAACCATACAAAAAGCAAACATGTCAAGATCTTACCTTTGAAAACTTTCGAATGTCCCCCCTCGATCTGTTTGAAGTCAGCAATATGCTCACTTTCTATACAAAAATACAAAAAAAAAAGTCACAAACAGAACTTTAACAAAGCAATAATTTAGTGAGAAGGCTTACTTTGCACAATTTTTCATCCCTTTCTTCCTCAAGATCACTTTCATCTTCTTCTGCCTCACGAACAGCCAAGTCGAGACAGCTGAAGCAAAATAAAATAGTTGCAGAAGATTCGTAGTCTTTATCAGACATTTGGTTCATTTAATTGGCTTGGAGTTGAAAACTTACACGCTGTTAAGGCAAACGAGTCTATTGTTTCCTTTGCCGCCAAATTTCGGCATGTGAGCGCACGCCGTACATTTCCCACATCCGGGTTTCTGGCATCCGGCACACGAGCCGCAGCGCCGGCTGTTGCCGTAAAGCCCGCTCTTCTTAAATTCCTCCACGATCTTTTCGCCAAAGGCCATTCCGATGATCTTGTGCACCAGACTAGTGGTGGTCGCTTTAGTGTCCGTATCTGGCTTTTTATGTTTTCTGACTTCCTCGTCCTGCTTTCTTTTATTTATAACAGCTCTACAGAGGCAAAAAAGGACCTTTTATCGCACCACAAAACGAGTTTTGAGCCCTTGCTAAAACAAGACTCGAATTTGTCTTACGCTTTTTTATTAAGATTAGCGCCAGCCATCCTGATCAGCGACCTAATGCAACGGGTCGTCAAGAGCAAAGGTTCATCGTCATCCCCTGCAAAGTCGTAACTTTGAATCTGCTCGATGATAAATTGTGCATGAGCAAAGAGTGCATCTTGTGTGAAGGGTGACACTCCTTCGGGCGGTTTCACGTTCTGCAACGAGTCGAAAGAAGAAGTCTTAAAATATGGCAACCACTAAGCTAAACCGAGAAATGAAACCCACGAGTAGTGGCAAACAAACGTTTAGGACCAATCGGTGGAATACAAACGTCGACAAACCGTAATAATAATTCGCGAACATAAATCCACAATTACAGACGCACCGAGTTTTTATTGAAACTGTAACTTAATTATTGCTAAGAAAATTTTTCCTTACTTGAATTGTTTCGAGTAGATCGTCAAACGTCGTATCCATGTCTTTCGAAACAATCTCGATAACGCACTTGCTGATGTAAATCTTCTCATAAACTAACTGCATGTGAGGCATGTATTCGGGACTCGGCTCCATTAAAATGTAGTCACAAAATGCTAATAAATGACGAGCATTTTTAAATGACATTGTGAACTAACCTCAGACAAGCAGTGACTAACAAACGTTCCCGATTAAAATATAGATATTTAGTTACGAACATAAATCAACAACTTACAGGTGCTAAATCCGATGAGCGCTCTGTCGCCACCATCAAAACCAGTCGTCCACCATTCATTGATGGGCCCAAGCTTAGATGCGAGTACACCATCTATCGAATAAAAAAATTCAAAATGGCATAAACAATGAAATAAATAAAATTTGTCGCATTTTGTATTTAATCGGGAATACCTTTCGTCGACGGATCTTCGGAATAAATCGGTTTCACAAAACCGCTAAACCAGAGGTCAACGTTTCTCTCCATTAGACCAACGTCGAACTGACACATGTGATTATGCTTGTCGTAAACCCTTTAAAAACAATAAAAACGAGTGAAATGAGTAAAGTTTGTACGAGTTAAACAGCAGAAGAACTGCAGAATGTCATAGCAATTACGTGAAGCAAGTAATCTTATGGTGAGGTTTCTCCATATAGTCATCTCGCGTAGCATCACTTTCACAATCGGTGTAAAGCGACAAACGTTTGTCGGTTAGTGCTATCAGCTCGTCCACCTAAATCAAAATTAAAGCACTTGTCAATAATTCATCATAAAGTTCATCACCATATCTCTTATAGAAAAACGTAACAATCACTTCAATCAATCCTCGTGTCCTGAAGTATTTCCAGCATAAAAATATCTTAGAAAGAGGACTTTGACTTTGCAAATTCAACATTGTGATTTTTATTAATACTTCGCACAATTAGGAAACATGTCTTACCGCTTCAGGTGCATCTCCTCCAAATATTTTGAAATCTGGATCGTCAAAAAACTGCAAGCAATCTTTACAGCGGGAATTATCGGACTCTCGCTTAACCCTGCAATATAAATGATGCTTTTACAAATGCACATTATGTTCAGATGCTGTTCAAAATTTAAGAGCTTTTTAAATACTTGATACAAAATTAAACACGCTGTATGCATAATCAAATTCTTGCACAAAGCATTAAATATTAAGGCGAATGAATGTTCAGATCGTAGGTGCATTACAACACTTTAAATAAATTAGTTAATTGTTAATTTGCACAAGTTTAACTGTCTCCTCTTGCATAATGCAACTTACTTAGCCCTCCTTTGACTTTTGTTAACTTCGGCTTTGGTCTTTGATGTTTTATTCTCATTTTTGAATTTCCGTGTTTTACCATTTGTGGGACATAATATGGTTTCATCATCATCATCGCTATCGGATTCCACGATTCTCCTTCTCTTCTTTTGTGGCACACTAGAAATATAAAATAAGCATCATCAACTATACAGTGCTAGCAACATATTAAACATGTTCAAAAATAATTTAAATGTTTTCTATACCATGCATCCCGTTTATGTCCGTTAACTTTTATTTTGTCAGATTCCTTCGACGTCCTTGTCCGGCTTTTAAAAACGGCAGGTGCTAAAACCATAAAAATATGGATTTAATGAAGCAAATATGCTTAATTAGAGAACATTCGTTAAGAGGAATCACAACCCTATCCTTTTCAATGGATCGGGGGGAGATTTGGGTGGGGGTGAGAATTGTTTGAGGTGGCTCGATGGATCAGCAAGGGCCTCATATTGGTTTTTTTCACTTAAAAAATGTTCGTTATTTTGCACAGGCTGCTAGCATGAGACAGGCAAGTTGTGAGTGTAATAATTCAAATGATAATTTAATTTAAAAATTTTTACTATTTTAACATGAAAAATGACACGTTCATGACTTTGCTGATTTATAAAGCTATTTTAAACAATTTTCATTTTTATTTAATCTTTTTTTTTTGTTTGACTGGGAGTGAGTGTCTTTGCAAATTTTCCCATTGAAAGGGGTAGGGTTGTAATCCATCTTAAACCATTTCATTTGTCAAACCTGGACTATTATCAGAATCGTCCTCCGAAGTGTAACTACTCATGCTAGCCATTCTTGTTAACACGACTTTGCACTCGCGTTTCCTGTCAATGGAATTCTTCTTGAAGTGATCCTGCAATCTTACGCTGACTTCTCGAATAAGGGACCTGGAATTTAGATGACATTTTAGACAGTCAATTAGAACCCATTTGATGCTCATAAAAATGAAAAATAGTTGTCAATGACAACAACACAAATGAAATGAAATAAAACAGACAGGTTCACTTATACGCTTGATCCCAAGTCGTTTATGCTTTTAGAGAGGTTATTCATTTACACAGGATCTACTGTACAATGACATGGGCATTTAACTTTTGATACACCCTGTACAGCAACCAAAGCACGCGTTAGGTTCTATTTCAAGTACAAAATATACTTTTTAAATAATAAACAATTACTGGTGAATCAAACATAATCATGAATAAAAATTATGATCAAGAATCTGTTCTTGATCAAGAAAAGTACATTGACTTAAACACAATTAATACTATAGAATTCGACGTTAAAGATACTCAACTCTGTTATCTCGCTGTCAGCTCTGTTGAAGTGCTCTAATTTGACAATGGAATGAAGTTCTCAATTAATATGTACCTTTTCTGGTCTGACGAGGACATCTTTCGTAACACAAGGACAGAAAACAACAACAAGAAAGAAGACGGAAGGGTCTTTCCCTTCGGGACCAGTCTTTCCCGCGCAAATAAGCCTCCTTTATTGTTCAGCGCCCTCTGGTGTAAGTACGGAAGCGCAAAAAGGACAGGGAGCAAAGCGTACGGACTGGTTGTGGTTTGATGGAGAAGGGGCGGATATGAAGGGAATCATTGTAGCAGCTAAAGTACTGCTTATGGATT
>JAQGBW010004599.1:0-13472 GCA_034698625.1 Julus scanicus
CGCGTCATATCCGGCCTTAGCAGACGGATTACGCGCTCACTGTGCGCGAAAAACGCCAGGTGAGAACCGGGCTTTAAGCTGTGCAGTAACATGGAGTCGTTTGAAGATGGTGTGGAGATTGTGTGCTCCAATCGTTGGCATACAACAGTTGACTCAGAACTAACACCTAATGTCGTATTCTCACTGTCCGGACTTTTGTGCGTTTTGGGGCCACGCGTATGCACACTAACGCTTTTGATTGGAAGCGCCGCCCCGTTTTTTAGCTCCGCGATTCGCGCACAACACACGAAGTCTGGTTTACTTGACTCTTTCTGGTGTGCGGAACATAAAAGAAACATGGTGGCCCTGAGTCTGATGCCCCTCCACATGGTTTTAATATGTTTCCCTATTTGAACCATAGGGGGCGCATTGGTTTTTCTCATGCGCAGTAGGTCTGTCTGGAGACTGGTCACGTGTAGTGTGAACGTGTTCAGTCATCAGATTCTGTGGGACTGACGTCATTTGTCCGTTTTGCTTTTTGTGCGGACAGTGCGAATACGGCATTACCAGGGAAATCAGCCTGTCTAATTTAAAAAAAGCTTTGTGATGACCACTGGTTGGTGCTAGTGCTTTGAATGTCAAAGGAAAGAAATTCAACCTAATGTGGGTGAACGGTGGGGGATACTATGACTCAAAACCAGGTTGCAGACTTATTGGAAAACTCCTTTTAAACTATATTTGGCCAAACAAGCGTCCTTTAAGACTACATTTCCAATATGTATAAGTTACATAAAATACGTTAATGTCTAGTTGTAATTATTTTAGGGTGGCAATTAATTTTCCATGTCCATGCAAGCTAATTAAATAAGTACGCACATACAAAAGAAGCTGTAACAAAATGATCCTTTCAAGCACTGTATATAGTGTAGTTTGACGTCACCATGTACTTAAGCAGTCCCTGGTGTTTTCTTTAAAAATGAAACTGGTATATAGGCCTAAATCTAAGTGATATGGTTTTTATGATTTCCTCATGAAAAGCACGGCACGTTTGTGTGTCACTATAGGTTATGATACAGTAGCGGATATAAAACGCAGCAAATCATATTCTTTCAGCAATGTAAAGAATGGCTTTCAGTTTTTGTCAGCGATGAAGAAAATCTTCAGTTATAACCCATTGAGTTGGATAGCTTCAATCACACAAATTTAATAAAGAAAATAATTTGTTTTAGAAGTGCGGCGCTAGCTTTAGTTATACCGCAGACAGGAAATAGACCTGCATCTATTGTGATTCGCATTTTTCTTTATGTTTCTGCTTGGATTATTGGCAGTGGTGTTGAAAATCTTTTTTAATAAGCCCGTCAAGGCCTGCTTTTGAATCTCCATTCTTGGGCCCCTCCGAGGTTGGGACTGCAGTTTGCTACTGGAGTCCTTACTTTTTACTACCAGCGCCCTCTCAGTGTATTTTAAGGTCAAAATCAGCACATGCATTGCTTTTTCTTGATTTCTGTTTAAGTCTGATTCGTATACGTTCTTTGAAAAAAACTAAAACCATGGCTTCAATATGGCATTGATGATTTCCTGTATTGGAATAAAGTTTTTGTAAAGTTATGTCCTGTCTTTTAATTCATTGCATTACAGAAGAAAAAAGGAAGCAAGCTGTATTACTTAAAAATACACCACGTTCGACATTATCATATTCGTTCATACATTCTATTTTTCGTGAGGGAAATATTATTCAATGCCTGTGGCGCACGAGGAATTTGTTCCTTATCTATTCTTCTAAAGTCTTATACCATAACCGTGAACTGCACTTTAAACTGCATGCCTGCAGTGTTCCCATCAAGTCCATACTTAATGGACGTCCCCAAATCGATGTCGTCCTCTGTCTTGGGCACTGCCAATGCAAGATGTAAGATATATATTTTTTTCGTCATCATTTCTGATGCGACACGAGGGGGATAAAACCGTGGTACAAATATGAAATCGAAAGGTCATTTGGTCATTTGAAGTTGTGATGGCTCGCTATAAATTCGTTATCTAACCTGGGTCTCTCTCTTGTTCGGACTATCAAGCGATGAATTAAGATTTATGGAAGACGGCGATAAGCATCAGCGCCGTTGTTTGTTGATGATCATGACGACAATAACCGAGAAGAAAATAGAAAAGTAAAAGCGCCGTAGTTTTCCCATCCTGTATAATGGCGTTATAAGAGCACACGTCATGTAGAGTTGAGAAGTTTTTGAGCGAACGTTTTGCCCATATCCATTGAATTGCAATGGCGTGCTGCTTCGGGATTTGCCAAAATGGATTGCCGTAGAGATTTCTCCTCTGAATTTTCAAAGAACGCCTGAAACACATCAATGATTTATGCTCTTCAGATCCAAAAATGAGTGCTAATATATTCCTGTAATGGAGTTGGTGAGCCTCGGGTTCGCACGCTTCTGCAGACATCTTCCGAGTTTGTCTTACAAATGGCCTGTTTTTTCATTTACCTTGCAACCCTGTGTTTTCGTTCGCCATCATCCACTCGTGATGAATGGTTCAGTTTTGCATAGATGCAGTGTTTGATTTGGATCACCAAAACCAACGTTTTGCAACCGCTGATTCATGAATTTTCTCCAAAACTCTTCATGTGATTCCACATGGAACATGGTGCATGGAACAATCTGAAATTGTCAGGGAAATTCAACATGTAATACATTTGCTATATTATGGTTAGGTATTCACTATAAAAAAAGTTAAGATATGACACTCTCAGCCAGCCCTTGTGGTCAATGGAAAATGGGAATTCCCCATTTAAACTAATTTAGCATAATTTGACTTAATTAAATTTTGGCATAAGCGTTTTTTTCAAAACATTTTTTTTGTCTACTCGCACATCTATTTAACGACATGGTTCCTAATAAAGTAAGGTTAATTAGTTGTGTTTATTAATTCGGAAATGACATGGAAAATACTGATGTTAATATTATACTTTGTGTTGTCTCAGTAAGTTGAATTCAAGGTGGTCAGAGTGCTTTTAAAATGTAGAAGACATTTGCTACACATATGCACAATTAGATTCTGAAACAATTTCTTTGAAAAACATGGGAAGACCAGAAATTGTTAGGCATATTATCATATTTTGAATTTCCAGTCGTTAGAAAGGGTAGGGCAATTCAGAGGGAGAGTTTAAGAGAATGTTCATTTCTGCCGGAACCCTGGAATACAGTGTAGCATTTGGAGAGATCTTGAGAAATTTGAGAGTCTAGCTTTAAGAGATTTTCTAGTTTTTTCGAAATGAATTTATGCAAATTGTGTGTCTATATATCTCGTAGGTGGTCATAACGGTTGAAATACTCTGCTATAATAACATATCTTTGCGGTGATATATTCAATCTTAACAATATCGAAAACATATGTCCGCAATTCAATTTTTTATTATTTAGTTATTAATATTTGTGATATTATTTCTGACAATGAACAAACAAATTTACTCATGAAGAAATAAAGATCTTAAAAAGCTGAAACTTATTTAAAAAATTATACTTAAAAAGCATTTCCCCCATTATTATCAATAATTACTACATATGTATCAAGATTGCTTTTTTTTGACAACATGTTTTTTGCTGGTTTTGTAATGTTGCCAGGCAACCATTTCATCATCATGCATTAGCTCATTATATATAAGGCGGTTGCTTATAATAGTATTTTTTTTCTCCAATTTTTTTTTGCCCTAAAAATTGTAATTTTTCCAAAGTAGGATTTTTAAGAAAGTCTAAAATTCCCAAGTTGCCTCGTGATTTAGTATCGATTTAGTACGGGGAATTACCCCTCGGAAACCTCCGTTGATCGTAACTTTTCCGTCCAGTCTACGGTGGTGTAGTTCTGAGCACCCCCAGGAGCCTCCTGTAGGAGCCCCAGGAAGCGCATGCGTTCCATTCAGCACCACGCTTTTGACTTGTCCACGTTTGGCAGACCGCCACCACATATCTCCACTCTATAGACGCTTTAAAATAAGCACCCGAGCGTGTGTATTTCAAATCTTTTGGGGATTTTCTATTCGGTTGGTCGTATGCATTATGCCGTTTTCCAACCAACTTCATATCGCCACGTGACACTGTCGGCGAATGAAAATTCGATAAAAGCTTGGAAACCCAAGATTCGTTCAACACTTTTGTGTGTGGAAGATTTGTGTAAGGGTAGTCGGTGCCCCATACCGAACCGAATTTTCGTTTATCCTATTAAAAAAAGCTGGACTTTTTCCCCACCGAGTTGTTGACACACGGACTTAATCTACAAATTTCCAATTTCGCTTCGAAGCGTTGTGCGCTTTCAGCTTTAAGAAGCCCTTCGTATCGGAATATAATATCGCGATCATTTCATTCGAAATGAAATGTTTTAAATGTTTGCATCGTCAGGCGCTCCGAAGAAGCTCATTATTTCTCCTCTGACAACAAGTCCTTTGGTTTCGCATTTTGATCCGCTGCACGGAGCGCCGTCTGCGGCTGGATTTTTCAGCGCACTCGGCCTTGTTTTTGGCAGTTTCATCACGTCCAGTTAACTTTAATTATACGCTGCTCCGCTCATTAGCCTAACCTATATCGTTAATATTCATATTCGGATTTGAGCTGAGAAGATCTTGTCGGGTCGGGATCACAGTAGGTGAGGGCTTTGGGAGCGTAGAAGACGTCTGAACAGCGTTCCAAGAACTATAAATATTGGTTCTTTGAAATTTTCCGCGGAAAAACTCCGCTTATTGTGCAGTTGCTCTTCACGGTGGATTCCTGCTTTTAGTTATTTTACAAACGTTCAACACATTGGATAACTTGTCGGTTCATGATTATTCCACTACAGGCTGGAAGTTTTTTGGATTAGACTTACCACCAACTTGACTCAAAGATTCATTGGAAACGTTTATGGTGTCACCCACTTTTGACCACGAATCACGTGTTCTTTTGCAAAAAATCTACGTTCGATGACATTTCGGTGAGTGGCAGGTGGCGATGGATTAGTTTGTGAAATTCATACTTTTAGTAATTCATCAAACATTCGAAACGTCACTTTGGATAACTTCTCGTCTCACCATCCCACTTACAGGCTGGAAGTTTTTGGATTATAATTGGCACCAACTTGACTCAAATGTTGATGACCACGAAGGATTTGGAGTGTTTTTGTCCAATTTGGAATACCTTTGAACGTGTCATCATCCCTGGATGTTACCTGTAATCGTCATTTCCATGACATCTCCGCTGAAATTTAAATAATTTTTGTACTACACGTGATTGCTGACTGCATGAGATTAAATCCTGGATTAAATGTGCTTCCGTGTCATAACCGTGTCGCTGAAGCTGTGATTATTCCAGTGCGTTGAATCGTGTTTACAGCTGCTTGCCAACCTGCCAATTATCGTCCAAATTGCCAAAATAACTCCTATGGGTGACATCTGCAAATGGTGTCGTGTTCCGCATTATTATTACAAGCTATATCTGTGTGCTGCACTGCTATATTTTTGCACCGATAAGGCCCTTTGAAGTCTCCCGAGTTTGTGCTACATTTTTTTTTTTTTCGGCTGGTCGATTTCTAATAACCGGCGAAGGGTCCACTCCAGTTTTGCGGCTAATTGATTGCTTTTCGAGACGGATTTCCAAGATTTCGTTCGCTATTTCGGCATTGTTACTTTCGAAAAGATTATTTGCTAAGCAGCGTCTGTAGACGTCAGCAACGCTAAAAATTGAAGCTGCCAATGGGTGGTAGATTTAAGGTGGTTTTATTATATTGAACATGGTGGTTGTAGTGCAAAACATTTTTCTGGAACTCATCACTGATCATGTGTAAACCACATCGAGGTATAGTTTTGGAAATCACGGAATTCTTTGAGTGAAAACTGTTTCAAATTGTTGGTATGGACACCTGTGGTTTAGGATATGAAACCAAATACCATCGTTCATCACATATGGATTTTATTAAGAACTGAAACTTTTATTGGTTCCATAATATTTAGTTTTCAAGAATTAATGCACAACATTCTTTCATCACTTTTCGCTTGAGATGTAGATTTGATAACCTATGACTTTTAAATCATCGATTGTCCTCCTATCAAAGTCATGTGTGGGAAGTAACAAAAAATCATTGCAGTGAAATTTCTTTAACTGAACAAGATTTCCATCCCACAAAACGTGTAGCCGTGACGTGATAGTAAAATAGCAGTGCAATTCTCTTATCAAAGTATTTCTTCGAGTGTTTTTTTGTTGTTGTCAGAGACTTCTTGGCCATGGGCGCCCCCGAGCTCAAAATGGATCTGTTTTAAATAACTTTGAATTTATAAGTCCTTGTGCTATTTGGAATGTTATATGCAAAATATCCTTCTGGCATCTTGATTTAATAACTACTACTGCCTGTCATCTAAATGTGCGCGTGGATTTTGAAAGTTATATGCAATCTGTTTTCCAACCATAATTCGTGTTGAATATGCCAACATATGTGAAATGTACGTCTACAAAGTGTTACAACTGTGTCACGAAATCATCGACATTGGATGAATGTAGATAAGATTGTGTCCGTGCTAAGTGCATACTGGATTTGGTACGTGACAAGTACTACCAACGTTTTGTAAAATTGAAATAACATCTAAGCTTGGACAACTATATATACGGAGGCCTGTGAGTACTTTTCACCGATACACGATTTGTAGTCGTTGCTAATGGACCACTTTATTTCATCGCCTGAAAATGCTGAAGGCGTGATACACGTCATAAATGCCAAAACTATCAACTCGGGAGTTTTGAAATCGGCGAGTGATGCACGAGGCGATATCTGCTTTGATAGGGAAGCCTTTTGAGTAATGTATTTTTGAGCAGAAGCCTCTGGGGAAGCTAGATTTTTACGGAGGCCTCTCGGGGACACACAAGGGGACCATATATATATATATACATATATACAAGCAAGTTGGTGTTTGTGCTGAAATTGCACGTGCTAATATGCTTTGAAAGCATTTTGTGCTCGCTGAAAATGGGATGTCACTTCAGAAGCGCCGTGGCTTGGCGGTTACTTAGTGCGGGCGGAGTCAGTTTCTGCGGAGTTACTTAGTTCGGCAAAAGGCATGGAGAAGTCTGAAAACGGGAAAATCGGAGGTGTCATGGATTCGCAAGGCAAACCCCGACTGACGTCCAGGTCTCGCCGGGGCCTCGGCAAAAGCTCCGCAGCCAATCAGCTGCGCCACTCGCCCATTGCTGGAAGTTTGTCTTACGGCGAAGTGGATTTCAAAGAAATCCTACGCTGTTTCGTGTTCCTCAAGCTCTACGGAGTGAGTACATCAATTTGATATTACTCTTCAAACTGCCGAAGCATGGATAAAAAAAGGGAGCCCCGGCTGTGCATGTCTAAGAAAGCGGTTGTGGCACAATTGAAATGAAAAGCCTGGCTGTGTTGTCAGGCGACGCAAAATCGTTTGACAGATGGCTTCTCAATATTTCTTCATGCTTTTTGATGGGAAATCATGATGCAGCAGCACGCTAAAGTGGATTTTGTCTGCATGGCAACGGGGTGATCCAGGGCGATCTCAATCTTGCCCTTAATGAGCTGCACTTTAGATCATTGCCAATGTTTATGACTATTGACCAAGCGTGCCGACAGGTGGCGGCTCCATTGCGCATGGTTGTAGTAAATTTGTGTCTCTGTTTTTGGTATAAACGCTTTTTTTTCTTATAAGAAACAAAGAACTTTTGCTCAAACATTGCTCTTCGAATGTTCTGTTCGTGGGAAGTTTGCAATGTTAAAATGTCTTAATGAGGACGTAAATTAACGAAGTAATGATTTATACAAAATTTTGTATTTTCCATTAGGTGTACAATCAATGTTTATTTGTAAAAGCATCTGCCTGCCTACCTGCTCTTTTTTTTTTAAAAAAATCGATACGATGCATGTACATGTTTTAGTTATTGAAAATGCAGTGCTCTTAACATTTTCCATGTTCTAAACTTGTATTCATTCCCTACAACTACAAGTAACTTTTATTTTACTTTGACATCTTTTGTTAGAAAGAAATTTGCAACTTAACGTGTGTTGCAATTTTGTTCTGAATTGCTCTCATTTTCAAGGAAGAAACGGTTTTTTTGTGACAGTTTTTCTTGTTTTAACGAGAAACGCAAACGTGCTCAAAGATTTGCTACTTTTTTATGCATCACTTGGTTGGTTTTTATTTTATTTTATTTTTGTTTTGCATGATGGGTCGTAAAATTTAAGAAAGACGTACCTGAATATATACTATGTGATTTGGTATCTTGGGATGAGGGTGGAAAATGAAATTTTTTATTTTTATGGATGACCCTCGTGAGCTTGGAAAGCAGCTTTAGCACTGTAGTTGTGTGCTGTGCCAAAATAGTTTGTTACTTTAATTTTTTTTTTATAAATATTTTTATCTATTTTTTGGTGGTATGAACATTAGTGTAAATAATTACAGCACTTTGTAACGTGTCAATTACAAAAGTCATTAGGGGAAAAAAAACTGCTTCCGTGTAATCATAATTATATTGCTGTACATTGCACAGCTTTAGCAACGCAATTTTGGTGACATCACATTACAACATTACACTGAAAATTTCATGGAATTGATTATTTTTTTCTAAAAAAAAGAGTAAGAAACCGTTCATAAACAACATTGCCAGAATTGTCTATATTTCTTATTCTTAACCCAAGGGAGTCTACATAACATTATAGTAGAACTATTCTTATCCGTCCTGGTTACCACATGAGGTGAAGTGGTTAAGGGAGAGAGACGGTTAACCCGGTGTTCTTAAAAACAAGAACATTAATAAAATGCACTTAGCGACATAGTGAATTTATTACTTATAATCTATTGTTTAATAATAAGCATATTTACAGAATTAATCTATACATTTTTTTAAAATAATTACTGAACAATTTATGTACAGGTGTATTTACATTTTAGGACGTCCATAAAGAAAGTTTAAATATAATTTCATTCTTTGAACACTTCTGAAATCGTTGGTTAAGCCGGTGAGCCGGATAACAGGAGGCCTGATATGAGGATGCCGGATAAGAGGGGTTCTACTGTATATTTCATTTATTTGTTTATTTAAACTCCTTTTTTCAATTTCTCAAACATAAATTAAATAATCGCTATACAGTAAAGTTTTTTACTATTATTTGTACCATTACAAACAGCTTAGTAATGCGAACAACGGAAATTGACGAAATAATTTTAAAAATTGTCTTATCCTCTTTTGAAAAGAAGTAAAAATCAGTCTACATTAATGAAAAACATAGTACGAGGGGCGGTCAAAATGTGTTGCATATTCGTTTATTATTCGAAAACCAAATGTCGTACAAAAAAACTGAAATAGCCATTTTAATGAGCAGAAAATTGTTTATTTTTCAATATAGGACCCGAGATTGTTGACACACTTATCCCAACGTTTGATAAGATTGCTTATACCCCTCTCGTAAAATGCGTTATGTTTGCTATGCTGATATTGCCGAACCGCAAGTTTCACATCATAGTCTGTTTGGAATTTTTGAGCACTCAAGTGTTCCTTTGTTTTTGATAGTTTGTTTGAAATTCTGCATGAATTGTGATGCCATGTAGTGACCTAAAACCAAATTTCATGCTCTTTAAAATGACTTTCAGGTTTTTTTGTACGACATCTGGTTTTCGAATAATAAACGAATATGCAAGACTTTTTGACCGCCCCTCGGATATTCGGCAATATATTCCTTAATTTTGCATTAACATTTCCAGCCATCAACCATCCAAAGTATAGAATTTATTACCCTGTTAAATTTGCCTCGGTGAAATATGGCTGTTTTTTTGTGTCTATCTTCATCCATTCAATTTAAATGGACAGATGGAATGTTTTTCACTATTAGCATATTGCAATAAATGGCCAACGTTCGTCTATTTTTCATCCGTACACAAATGTTAGGTTTAGAGAAAACTTCATCGGAAGTTGTATTAAAATAGATTCCCAGCCTCTTATTTGTTTTAGCTGCTCACCCTTTAACCTTTTTTTTTGTGCGCAACATATTCTCTCTTATATTGCCTATGAGTTAGGTGGCATTTGCATATTGGGGCGTAGTATATGGCTCCCGTTACGTATAAATCACTGGGCTTTATATCGAGTCTCTCTTCGGATTGAGTACCGGAGATGCGTACATCAAGTTAACGAGCCGTGTTCCTACTTTATTGGCCCATCTAGTTAAAACGACGAAATGAGAGGATTTCGAGGACAAACGTGAACAGTAATGGCTCGTGCGAACCTAGGAAAACCATGATCGGGATAAAAGTGTGAAAATGCGGGTTTTTTTTCTTCTCCCCTCCCCATATACAAAGCAACTAGGGATCAATGTGCTGATTGGGCTCTGTTAGATTTGTTATTTATGTATATTTTTAGGATAGGTATCAATTCATCCTTATCACAAAGTAATATACATGTACACTACATTATTCTTAGACATATTTTCAGGTTAATACGGGATGCAATTAAATTTGTCCTTACCATGTGGACATGTAATTTTCATGTTTTCAAATTTGTATGCATGAACTTGTTTGCGAACATTTTGTGGCCGGTTTTTTCATTTTTATGTTTTAAGGGGGATCACAACCTTATCACTTTCAATGGGTGAAATTTTAAAACACAATTTCAGCCAAACAAAAAGAGATTAAATAAAATTTGTTTAAAATAGCTTGATAAATCAGTGGTATCACTTTTTCGTTTTTCACTTTGAAATGGTAGATTTTTTTTTAAATTAATAAACAAGTTTGAAAAATGTCCGTTAATTTGCCTACGTTGTCAGCAGGTGGCAGCACGAGAATTCAAATTAACGGACATTTTTCAAACTTGTTTATTAATTTTAAAAAAAATTACCAATTCAAAGTCAAAAACGAAATTGCTGATTTATCAAGCTATTTTAAACAAGTTTTATTTTTATTTAATCTCTTTTTGTTTGGCTGAAATTGTGTTTTAAAATTTCACCCATTGAAAGGGACAGGGTTTTAATCCCCCTTAATGTTTTGTTTGCCTCTACAAAAATTGAGGATTAAGTTGCAATGCTTCCATCTATTAATTTAGCGAATTTTGTAATTAGATTTCATTATCATCATCACAGATCATATGTTGATGTCTGATATGTCTGCTTCATTAATTATCGCTTTCAGTAAATTAGCGAAGAATGACTTAACTCTCGATAATCGAATTTAAACAAATTGTACATTCTTTATTCTGTATAATCCGCGTATATTTTCATTGGTGTCATTATTTAATATTGATGAATATTAATTATTCTTTTTTTCTCCTCTTTTTCAGCTAGTGGGTGGTGAATTCGATATGGAATTAAATTTCGTCATCCAGGATGCACAAAATATCAAACACATGCTTGAACTTCTTGACCATTGTCCACCAAGTTTACAGGTAAGCTACATTTCCAGAGAATAATCATGTTTACTGCTACGAGTCTCTTTCGGATGAGTTTAAACCGAGGTCACGTGTAGATTGTTACACGTCCCCCCTCGTATGTAAAATATCCAGGTAGGTGATGAAGTCTCATCCCCTGGCATTGGTGTTTAGCCTTAGTTGCAGAAATAGGCCAACGTTAAAAATCAACAAACAAACAAACGGATTACATGTGCTTCAAATCGGGAACATCATTTATGTTAACCCTATGTTATTATATTATATCTACAGCTGTAGATTATTTCTAATCGTATTGTAATTTGCAAAAAGAATTTGAAAAATAAATAAATTAGTGACTAGTACTCCATCTACGGCAGTTATATAAAATATCTTATACACCCACAAATAATTTAGAATATTACCTCGTATTTAGATAAAGGAAGGAAACCAGGCGATCACAATGTCCTGATGTCACCGATGTTAGGACAAGTTATAATTATGATCTAGTAAACAATGGCTTAAGGGGGATTACAACCCTATCCCTTTCAATGGGAAAATTTGCAACGACACTCACAGTCAAACAAAAAAAGATAAAATAAGAATAAAAATTGTTCAAAATTGCTTTATAAATCAGCAAGGTCATGTTCGTGTCATTTTTCACGTTAAAATAGTAGATTTAAAAAAAAAAATTAAATTATTATTTGAATTTGTGCACTCACAACTTGTCTATCTCATGCTGCCACCTGCTGGCAGCGTGTGCCAAATAACGGACATTTTTCAAACTTGTGTATTAAATATTAAAAAATTACCATTTCTGAAAAACAACAATATTATGCACTAGCTGGTCCATCAAGCCACACAAAACAATTATCACCCCCACCCAAACCTCCCTCATTCAACTGTGAGTATCTTTGGAAGCCCGACTCATTGAAAAGGATAGGGTTGTGATCCCACTTAATCTTAAGTTAAATCTTACATTACTACCTTTGAACAGAACATACGAAGGTGACTGTATGCTTTGTCTGCATATTATCTTCAGTTCTATGTGACTGCAAGTTTTGCGTTGTTAAACTTCCGCCGTGGCTTGCCGTAATGTTCTCATCAAGACATTCACATCGCCCTTTTCATGCTTATGTGTTTTTGTTTTTTTATCACAGGCAGAAATCTGGAGCGTTTTCATCGCCATTTTGCGTAAAAGCATCCGCAACCTTCAAGCCTGTACTGATGTTCGCCTTATTGAAGATGTTCTGCAAAGGCTTCCAAGGGCCGACGATGTCGTTGCAGGTAAATCTTGGCAAGCGGTTGTCACTCTGGATGCTTTGCGCTAATCTTCTCGGCACATTTTATAACCTAATTTAGCGGAGGAGCTGCTGGAGCACTCAGCTCGACCTTATGCTGCACATTTTACACCAATTAGCTTTACGATGTTTCATTAGTCTGTAATAGATCTCTGCCATGAGGGAAATCCATTAAGACCTTACTCCGGGCTTGCTCGGCAATGGGAATTGGGTGGATGGTATCTGTACAACGGACACTGTCAGGCGTGAAATGCCTCGCTTGCAGATGTAATGTTATCATCTTGTCAGATATTGGTAAATGGCAAAAGCCAGAACGGGAACCGTGGAAATGCCGAGATTTTACACAGATTTTTTTTAAAACTTGTATATTTGCTTCAATATCAAAGCAGTACACTACAGGCAATATAATGGCAGTGATGCATTTTAGATTTTACATTGCATCTTGACAAACAAATTGTTTAGTCTGATTTTTAGTCATAAAAAAATCAGAATTAACTCCTCACAATACTGCTAAAAACGTACAGAAAAGCAACTGCTTTTAAATAATCTGAATAATCGAATCCCTCAAAGTATTGATCCTCATTGCTTTTACTGTCACTTTTAAAATCTTCTAATATTTCATTTCCACTTGAACCCATAATGCAATCTTAGGGAGCGTAAATAAATTACGTAACCAACTAGGGTGGAGGGGGGGGAGGGTTAGCATTTGGTTACACTTGGTTATAGAGGGGGGGGGAGAGGGGGGGTTTAGGTTTGGTTACTGTTTGCAACTTTGGCAAGAAGACGAATAAATGTAATTTTATAA
>JAQGBW010004600.1:0-13471 GCA_034698625.1 Julus scanicus
ATATATGGCTTATACATGGCCATATATGCCATATATAACTCCATATATGGCTAAACTCAACTTTTCCACCCGGGATAATTAAAAAAGGCCGTATATCGAGGTATGGGTGCATAACGAAATAGTGTTTATTGGTAGTAGCAGACTAAACCAATAGCAAGATATTACCTCACAGTTCCTAATGTTATCTTTGCTTATTTTTCTTCCCATCACCTACAGACTACAAAACAATTCGCTCTTTAGTTTTCTCAGAACATTAAATTGGGCATAAATATAATTTATCGTCTCATAAATATGAACCAGGATACACACACGTTCAAAACCATGCAACATTCGCATATCCTGCACCACCAAATTTTAATTACAACAAGGTCTGCCATTGGTCAGCAGCTTAATCTGAAGCTAGTCATTCAACGTTGGTTTTCACGACGGAAAATAATGGCAGATATAAAATTAACATACCGCAGATAAACATATGTTTTCCCTTGAATACGACGTTAGCATAATCAATGTCTCACACAAAATAAGCCACGCTGTCTGCATAAATGCATACACGAGTGAGAAACACCGAAAGAAATATGCAAAACGCGATTGCAATTTAGGAGAAATGAGAACAAAGATCGATTAACGCTTTGGACTGTAATTCCCATCCACATGGGTAATTAAAACCGCATTTCACTCACGCTGCATTTTCCCCCACTGGCGCTTTCTAGTTGAAAAACACGTAGAAAGTGGAAATAAATACACTTTGTTTTAAGAGGATTATCACTTGCACAAAGCATACGTGCAATGGTGTTAAACTTGGAGAGAAAAAACAAATAGGAGGTAAACAAAACGTGGTACGCATTCATATTTTCCCACAAGTAATAATTATTCATCATCTAGCTGTATTGAACCAAGTAAAAATAAGGCAACGATAGGAAAGAATACATTTAGTTTATACAAATTATACTCGAGGATGTGAAAATATCAGTTTAAAAAAATAATACTTTATTTATACTAGTAAAATGTATTCTTCTTCCTAAAACCATCCAATGGCTAGATTAGCTGCGTTTGTCACTTTAAAATTTCTAGTTGGATCATAGTTACAAAATATATTTAATTAATTCCAGAAAATTCTACTCTTGCTGTGCACATCAGCGTTTATTTATGGAAAAATATAAGTACTGTAATCATTTTATTTTGAAATTAAAAGCGTGTGGGCCACATCATGTGGTCATTTGGGTATGATGATTAAGAGTTAAAGGGTCGCAATGAACCTACAATATACACTAGTTGTGAATAATAAGCATTAAAAATGTTCATCTGAGAGCAGATTATTTTGCTAAAACATGATTTTTCTGTAATTCAATGACATGTTTTCCATAGCAAAACGTATGATGTGCCTTGATAATTTTGGCTCCCTATTTAGTATGCTGCTGAAATTTTCATCATCGTGTGTTGACAAACAATGCCCTAATTAGTGACTGCAAATATTGGCAAATTAAATCTAATCCGAATCAGCACCCCCTGGTGGCGAATGAGCCTTAACCATGACACCCCAACACGGTGGTTACATTTTGCAGCATTGCAGAAACGTTACAAGACGTTGAATGCTTGCATGGTTCACACTTCTAGAGTACAAAAGAAACCATGGACACAAGGAGGTGATGAAGCAGAACAAGGCTATTTAAAAAAAAAACAGAAAAAAAAATGTTAGGAAATGAAATTTTCATGAAAAACTAGAAGATCCCATTGGAGTTTCAGATACCATACAAGTTGCCATTGAAAAACTTAAAAAAAGATAGGACAGGTAACCTCAAAAATCAATGTAATCAAGTTGACTCAAGAGATATGACTGAAACTATAACAAAAAACGAAAGTTGCTAAGGAGAAGAAAAAGCCCAATCATCTTCAATATCTCAGTATACTAAACAACGTGTGGCAGCCAACAATTCAAACTCGATGTCGGTGGCCACCTAGCTCAAAATTAAAGGTTGTCTTTATTGTTCCATCTTCCTTATGAGCCACAGGAGAGCAAAAGTAAAGAGGATTACACAAGTATCTCTTTATATTTTCTCCCATGACACCACCAGACCAGGATAGCATCCAACTTGTAAGGGCAGACGTATGGAATGCCTCCAGGCTGGCTAATGGTTATTTTTCCTTCAACTCCTTATACTTTATGGTTAATACTTTGCTGGCACATTTCGTTGGAAAATAATAAAAAAAAACTTTAATGCATTTCTGTGTTCAGTCGAGAAGAAAGTAGAAATATAGGACTTGCATAACAGTTGGATTGAGAAAAACAAGCGAGGAAAAGCATAGGAAGGACCATTGAGCACAGCTGGTGGGTTTGCATTACTTCGACTATCCATTAAGCCTTGGCACGAAGTGAAGGTGAGGAGGCAACTTGTTTGTTTCCCAACGAGAAAATGAATTACACGTAACCCTCTAGGTAAATATCCAAATAAAGTCATAAAGTTCAGCCAGTGCGAATAAAATGTAATCTTGTCGAAATTGAAAATCGCCTAGCCCAACGTAATTAAATTTCGTGGCCTTTCACATACGCACAGGGAGGAGGGGAAACGTTATATATGCTCCACAGGATTTGCAGATTTTGCATGCACAAGGATGCTTGAAAAATAAGGAGAATGCCAAACTTGCAATAACACGAGATTTGAATGAGGTTATTACTTCAAATAATTCGATGAAACGCGGCATGGAAACATGCAAACACGCGAACAAATTTAACTATTCATCTCAACGTTGAAAATGTATGACTAACGTTTGGAAACATGATGGATTTCGGGTATTTGGGACCACTTTTCGTTTAGACCAAACTCCAATTTATCAAATTCACTGCCGGGTTGCTACCAAAATTAGCAATCTAATTTCAATGACTTTCCCTGACCAAAGCTTTCCTTTTTCCCTGACCAAAGTTAGCCATTTTACCAGATCAAATTTATCATTTTTCATAAAGCTTACTATAATAAGGTATAACCGTTTTACATCTTTAATATAATTAAAGGCAATTTAGAAAAAAGAAAGCGGCAAACAATTTTTTTTTTAAATTTGAAAACATCAGCCTTTCCACAAATTACAACAGTCGTTTTGCCTTCTTCAGTTGCTGTAATTCATGGTCTATTTCTTCCTTTGTCAAATTCTTAATTTTAGTTCAATGTCACCACGAGTCAAGCAGCCACAGATAGTACAGTGCTACCAGACGGCATCTGTGCTAATTTCCCTGACAAATCAACGAAATGTGCACTATTCCCTAACCATTAATCATTTCCATGACTTTCCCTGATTTCCCAGGTCGCTAGCAACCATGAATTGCCCTCTTAAATGGAACAAGAGATCAAAGGGGAAGAATAAGAAGCCATTTCAAAAGGGCAAAAAATTACGAACTACAAAGAATTCCATGAAGGTATCGAAACTCAGGACATGCCCTAGTTTAAGGTTACACCTGATTGTGGAAGCCTTTGGGGCACTGGTAATGATAACCTGCAACCCCTTTCTGTTTGAGTATGCCCTACCCATGATCACCTTGCAACAGAGACCCCATGATAGAATGGCCATATGGGCGAGCTTAAATGACTATTAACCCAGAAACACTGTCAGTTGTCCTTATCTATGAGGAGTAGCTATGATTAAGTATATAGGTTTGGGGCCATTTAAATAGGTCATCCCCCAAATTCATTCAAAAATGTACTACCTTTCCTACCCCATGTTCGTCCTATTTTTGGACTATATTTAGAGGAATTTTGCGAACATGCTTTTCAAATGGCCCCAAATAGCATTTCCGGCTGACTCACCAGCCCTCAGGTGAAGGAGCCTTCTGATTGACTAGCTGGTAGATGGTAGAATCAGAGACCATAAGCTGAATTCAATAAGTTGAAGACAAAATACCTAGATGAGGATATCAAATCTTAAAATGTATCATAAATATTAAATCTCAAGATCTTAAAGAATCTTAAAGAAGATAGGGTGAAAGTCCGACATCATGCAAGACATATGTATTCCGTGCTTCAATGGAAGATGTAGAAAAAACGATGGCGCCATGAATTTCCCATGAAACCCGGAAGAAAAGCAGTCCCACGTGTTCACTCTCCAGGTGACGTCAAATTATGTCGCCCAAAAAAAAAGTAATTTGTTGCCACACCAAGTTTTTTCAGCCTCGTTTAATCCTAGATTTAGTAAAAACAAGGCATCTAACAGACAACTCGTGACAGTCTGCAACACCCCTTTTGCTAGTTGCACAATTCAAAAAAGTGTAGTCATAAAAATTTAATCAGTCTTTGCAATTGTATAAAAACGAGATAAGCAAATGCAGTCGCAGCTTAAAATATTTATAATCTACTGCATCGCTGCTAAATCAAACGATCATATATATATATATATATATATATATATAGTATATCTCCACATGTTCCCAACTTTAAGAACCTCCTGTTAACTTTGAAGTTGGGTGGAACTTCCTCCACGAGATTGAAAATCTGGAGGATCTGGCAACATTTCCTAAACGATTTATTAGTAACAAGGGAGACATTGTCAGAAATCATGAGAAACAAATGAGGTCTGGATGCCAGCAATCCGTTCAACCTCTCTTTAATTCATGTCAACGTTTGCACAATCTCACAAAGCCATGCTAGACTAACCCCAAAAAGATGGACGTATTACAAAACCATGATTAAAGAAATCCATTGTTGGAGAGATAGGGATAGCGAGTGATGCATGGAACCAGAAACGACAGTTCCAAAAAAAAAAAAAAACCTCTTAGGAGGCAAATTAAATAATAGAAACTGAGAACAAATGGCAGAAACTGCAATAAAAAGGCAGTTTCGAAAGGAAGAAAATTCACGGAGAAAACTGAAACTTATTAAATTTTATCATGTATAATTTTGCACGTACGGTATACAGGGAGGGGGGGGGAAGGTTACATGGGTTAAGTACACCTTAAGTGTCTATATGACTTATAAGAAGCCTGCAATTTATTCAGCACTTCAGAGTTACTTTACGAGCAATTTTAGTGCCGCTTCCACGTTTTTCGCACTTTTGCAAAAAGGGGGCTGATTTTTCAATAGTAATAACGATGACAGTAAACCTCTCGGCCCATTATTATTCGCCTGGCAGTTGAGTAGATATTAAAAATTGAGGGTGCCAGCAGGGGGTTGATATTCCGTGAAAATCATTTATCGGAAGATGTATGTACAAGTCCATTTCACTGAACAATCTAATAATATTCCGAAGAGAAATGGGCCCTATAGTAGAACGTGGCATACAAGTAATCCTAACCGATACACACCAGACAGGGTCTAATGTAATGCAAAAATTCAACGCTCTCGCCTAGGGACCGAGGATAAACCCAAAATTTATAAGTCTTCTTGCCAGTTTCATGGGATATTCCCTTGAAAAATTGGCTTGGTCATCATTTATCTTGCCTATCTAGGATAAATTGCCCAAGGAATAACGCTAGAGTTTGATTGATTTTGGGCTTTTGAAACGCCCAGGGATGGAAGGATAAAGTGCATTTGCATATTGACCTACATGGACAAACAAGGGCCGGGAGGCTTGTGTTCTCTCAGTTAAGTGTATTTACCGAATTTGGGACAATGTATACAGACTGAGGCACCATACCAAGAAATCGAATTCTAGCATGAAAGATCCTAATCAAATATCAATGATAGTTATCATTAACTAACCTTTGCATTAGATAAGACTACCATGACCATTTTATCCGTATAACAGCGTGGCCCTAAAGCTCCAAGAGATAAAATCTTTCTGATGTTAACCTTGGATACCTTCAGGAAATTTTAAGAGATTAAACAGGTCCTGAAACCAAAGTTTAAGAACTGTTGAGGCATAATGGATTCCACAAGCAAGATTGATAAAATTGAAAAGAAAATCTACTTATACTTTTCGATAAAAATCCCTTGCAGCCTTTTCAATGCTTCAATGTTATTTTATTGCTAAGTAAGTCTGTTGAGAAAAGGCATACGTCTCTTCTTGCGTCATTGAACCTCGTGTGCATAAACTAGCAAAATCGATTATCAGAAAACTGTATGCTGTGTACAAGTATACCTTTATACTTTTAAGATGGACGCTTGAGTCAGTCGTATCAAGTTAGATTTCACTTTTGCAAAAATGCATGCATTAATGATTGTCCAATATCGTCAAAATACTGTCATAACACAGCATTGTTACTTGTAGGTTAAAGTTCATTCTGACAATCAGTCAGTAACGTGAGCAAGAAAATATATTGAAACCTAAAACGAAATAATGATTTTTGTGGTTCATAATATGCATATTCACAATTCCTTTTTCTCGTTTATATCAAAAATGAGTTATTGACAAAACCGAACATTGAGCAAGATGTCAGAAACTGTATTTGTAGTCAGCCAATGAAAACTTGTGCAAGAAAGAATAAAAAAAAGGGAAAAGATAAGCCTCGTATTAATACTCCATGCTAAGTCCATGATGGATGGATGATGCACACAAAAAAAATATTAAAATAACAAAGACAGATTAACAAAGAAATTGTTTTTGATAATGAATGTTCACTAACAACATACTACACTGTGCTCGAATACAAACATGTATACAAGCTATATATACTTTCCAATCATTTATGAAACCAAGTGTGGAAGTGCCCAAACTAATCTCCACCATTGAAAAATGCATGTGGATTTTAGCGTTTATTTCTGGTAGAATCGATGGCTAACGAAATACGCCCTTAATGGCCGTCAGTCAGACAACCTAATTAGCTCAATAGTTATTTCCAGCTGCCAATAAACCTTACGGTAGCTCAATTCCACCAGCATTCCCTATATACTATAAGCAAATTATTAGCGTAGCAAATAATTAATTATTGATAAAACCGTTGCACACACGAAGAGCGGGCAAGGGAAATAGAGATGTCATTTACGATGGGATCGACAGTCCCCTATCTAATTATGTCGTCTGTTAATTACCAATTTAGTGCTATCTAAATTTCATTAGTCGTATGAATGAAGTCGCTCAAAAAACGCTACAGATGCAGCGATACCAATCCATTATAATAATGAGATTAAGATTAAATCTACTAATGAAACGAATTTGCCCCTTTTCAATCTTATAATAGCATAAAGTCCGTTTAAGAATGGTCAACTTGTTCTCTATGTCCATCAAAGAAAAAACTACAAACCAAAGACAAATGTGTCAGAATTCTATATTGATTCTTACCAACTATATGAATATGTCGAACATTCTTCCTTTTAGACTTCTGTGCATTAAAAAAGCGATTATTCTTAGGTAAAATTGTTGTGTGCAGTAAAAGTAACATTTTTCTTAAGGTGAATCACAACCCTATCACTTTCAATGGGTGAAATTTTAAAACACAATCACAGCCAAACAAAAAGAGATTAAATAAAAAATAAAAATTGTTTAAAATAGCTTGATAAATCAGCAATGGTATTATTTCTTCGTTTTTCACTTTGAAACGCTAGATTTTTTAAAAATTAATAAACAAGTTTGAAAATTGTCCGTTAATTTGCGTTCTCATGCTGCCACCTGCTGGTAGAATGTGCAAATTAACGGACATTTTTCAAACTTATTTATTAATTTTAAAAAATCTAGCATTTCAAAGTGAAAAACGAAAAAGTAATACCATTGCTGATTTATGAAGCTATTTTAAACCATTTTTATTTTTATTTAATCTCTTTTTGTTTGGCTGTGATTGCGTTTTAAAATTTCACCCATTAAAAAGTGATAGGGTTGTGATCCAGCTTAAGTAAAAAATAAAGAAAAAAGGACCCGTTATATTAAATGTTATGATAAATTAATATCAAGTGGAAATAGGGGGTGCTGCAGTTCCACAGTGCCTATACGCGAGCCACCACTGTTTACGATACTTCAGAATTAAAACTATATCGAAAGCAATCCATAAGTATAAGTGATGTACACATGTTTAGAAAACCATCCCTTTTTTTGCAGAACAAAATAGTGTATATGACATCATGAATTGAATTAAACAAATTCGCAATAAAATGAATTTGTTGTTGACTTACCTATAATACTTAACACACCACGCGGTTGAGCAAACTAGCCCTAAATTCACTATAGCTAGCTAGTGTTCAGAATGCAAGTGTCAATGCAAGTTATAATTATACCTTTCCTAACCCCTTGCCCGATTCAACCGATAGAACATCTTTAATTCGCTATTTGCGAACACGTGGTTCTACTGACCAGAAGATTATGGAAGGTTTGGGGCTTTGAATTTAGGTCGCATTCACTCAGAAAGAGATTACCAATGACCACATTTCCTTAATTACAGGCTAATTTGAAGAGGAAAAATAGGCGTAAAAATACCATGTGGCATTGAAATACCAGTTATGAAGAACACTTTAGAAATTTCCTTTTATTTTAACGAATAAAAATCACTGATACAAAATAAGATCTATTTTTAAGTTATAGGCTCTAAATAAATGTTTGTAATTATTAATACCTGTCAAGTTTATTTTTTATAAATAAAACATATCTCGAAAATTTATATAAAAAAAAAGATTGTCTATGGAGTATTTACCATTCGTCAATGACATTTCTAAAACAATTGCAAATATGATAATACAAAGAAGCTGCCTACAAATCGATATTAAGCCATGGAAACCAGGTCATTTTGCAAAGTAAAAAGTTATCATTGGCAGATAAGTCAGAATCTTTTTCAGAATTTTTTGAAGAAGAACTATGTATAGTAAGACATCATTCGCAGATTAATTATGTCATTAGTTTGACGTGGCATTGTTTATAAACATTTTTAAGTGTGCAAAACATCCAGGAACATCACCATCAATGAATACATGCATATAGATTTCATTTAAATCCACATAATTCAGGAAACATATTGAACACCCCTCGTCTATATGTTAAAAACCACACGTAGTATATTTATGAAAAAAGCTAAAATCTTTTGCAATTTGTGTCTGATGTTCGTGCATCGCTCTGTACAGTCTACAAGTTGCATTACAACAACAACAAAAAAACAATTGAAAGCATAGCGATGATAGAGCAATCCTTTCAATTTCCAGAACCGTTTTCTTTCGAGAGTTGTCTCAAATGTGGGATCTAACTGGCAAATGCTAGACATTTCCTTTTCTGATTTTATTACGTGATGAAACTCTGGCAATCCAGATTCGTGCGGTTAGCAAAGATTGACTACATTCCTTGCAAAACCAATTTTCTCGATTTCAAACTCTGTCAGAAACTGCCTGCCAATTAAAGGAAGCAAAATCACGTCTTTTTTCCCTTCTAGCCTGTTAATTTATGCCAGCAAACTAATCCAGATGTTGAATGCAGCGTGAAATTTCGCGCATTAATTGAACAAGGATTAAAGCGGATTTGTTTGAAGATCTTTTTATCGAAAAAAAAAAAATACTCAGAAAAAAAAAAACATAGTAAAAGACTGTAAATGCGGAGTAATAAGATCACAAAAACAAAAAAAAAACATCGTGTAGAAATAACAAAGTAGACTTCTTAATTGGTGCATAATTCCAATTATTTAAACCTTCAGAGTTAAGCTGTTTACAGGGGATAGACAAAATAATATGAACTCCTGCTACAGCTCCATCTTCTGACTTATTATGATGTAAGACCACGTATAAGCCTTAATTTTTCTTGGAATGGACTAGTATAAGTTTTGATCAGACTCATACCGGATTTTTCACCAGTTTCCCATGTTCAAATACTCTCGCAACTGTCATTCGAACACGCTTGATAATGCACTGACACGGACTTTTAAAGTGTGTAAACGAATAAAAGAAAATTCAATGTTGTCAACTGAAGTTCTTTCCATGTAGGCAATGTAGTGACTTGTTCAAGAATCCATTACAGATGTTGTTCCTAGTCAGTTAAGGTAAAGGTTGGGAATACATGGGCATTGTTTTGAAATGTTGAAGCTAAAAATCAATACTGAAGGCAGACTAATATAGTTACTTATGTAAATCAATTGCTTGGCAATAGACCGCAGGAGGTACTCTAGCTTCTACAGTGGCAACATAAGCCTTCATCCTAGATCCTACTTGTGCAGGATAGAATGAAATCATTCGTCCAATTAAGGGATCGAGGAAGAGCGCAATTTCATCTATCGATTCGAGTCAATTTAAAACCCTGAAGGACAAACGAGATAGTCTCCTTGGATGACCACAAAAACGAGGCTGTTGTGGACATAATCAGGTCTACTGCAAGTACAAAAGGACCTAAATAACACTTCAACGAAAAACCAATAAGCCATTAAATAGAGAAGGATTCAACTGTTGGTTTGGCTACTGGAGCAATTTCGGGATAATGCTCCAAATTCGGAAAATCAAACCAAATTATTACACCAGCGTGCTGACTGGGGAGCAGTAAAATTTTATGCAACGGAAATTCAACTCGCCCCATCCTCAGAGGAAGAGTGTTGAATATGGGACATTATAATTTCCCAGTTAATGGATTAAATTAGTAATTTCATACTTAATTATTACAGCTCAAAGTAGCTAAATTAAAATTGCGGGCCCTTGTCATAGCTAAACCGATACACTTCAACAACTTGCTAGTTGATACAATGTACAGTATAAGAGACATAAGGGCCCAAATGCAAAGGCCATTCAATAGCAATAGTCCAAGCTAGAATAATAAACTTAAATTTAGGCAAGTATAAAACGGCCTTACCATTTCATTTACCGCATTCTATTATATAACATTCCAATTTATTGATTAAATACTAATGCTTTAACACAGTAATGCAGGGTAATTATAGTTAGTGTGCAGTATAAAATTTAATTTCTATTCTAGACATGATAAAATTAATCTGTAAAGGACTAAGGCTACACTAAATATAGGCATATGTACGTCTTGTGTTGTTTGCAGCATCACATACATAGTTAGAGATCCCTATGGTCTTATTAAGCAAAGAACAGCTATACTTTTTGTAAACACAAGAGAGTCGTCTAGACATTCTGAATCAAGTAATGCAAAGATTAAAAAGCGCTTTCCTTCAATTAATATTTGATTGTCCTTGTCTACAAAAACACAGATCTCTAGCAATCTTTAGTTTGGCATTCCATCATGGCCGCACCCATTCATCCCATTTGTGAAACGGTTATGCTTGCCATTCCGGTGACACTGCTAAGACAAATATACAGATCTCGCCCATTTAGCATTTTCAGCTGCAGTGCTTGGTTATTTGACATCCTACGTAAAACGGACCCAAAAGCACTTCCTGTTGAAAAACTTTCAAAATGCTACTTCCTGTTCCGCAGTCTGGTCCTGCGCTCCCTTGACGTCGTGGGGAACTTCGCCCTATAGAATGCAATTTGCATAGAATCATGTAGGCCCTATTGATAATGATAAAACTAACTAGTATAAATATACTTAAAATACGTTACATACTACCTAGGAAAAAAGTTTAAAAAACACTTTCTGCTACCCTACTTAAACTATGGGGCTTTGAAGGACGAACTGTACGCCCCTTTGAGGTTTGCACTCTAGGCAGCCGGCCCTGTGCTTTGTTTTTAACAACGTAATGTTTTTACTATGTAGGGCCATAGATTAGGACAATGAGCACCAAGTGCCAATCTGTCCAGAGCAACTGCGTTAGAGGTTACATTGGGAAACGCATACAAAATGGAGGCTAGCACCATTCCATAGAATTGAATAGATGTTTTTACTCCTTTCAAACGGAGGGTCCAAAAATTGGACCAATAAGCACTGGTGTGCCACCCTGCATTAAATGATTTTCATTATTCTTTTTTGAACAGAAGCCCAGCAGCTGTGTCAGGGTTTTTTCCCTCCAAGTGTCGGGGGTGGGGCCTAGCAAGGGACAGTCCTTGACAACATGTTCTACATCTTCCACAGGGGCCATGCATAATGGGCCGGCTGTTCCCGTACCGTTCAAAATGGTGGCTAGCACCATTCCAAAAGCTCATACGCCACCAGGGGGCGCAGCACCAAAGAAAGGATTTAACATTAACAGAACCACTATACGAGTTAAAAACTGTCCCGAATCATTAGGCAAATACTTCAGCTACAATCTTCGGCTAAGAGCACGTCTTTGCAGCACTTCAGCCTTATTTTAAAAGATTCTGCTCAATTTCATATTCAAGACAGCCCCTTTAGAAGCGGCAACCGCGGGTGTATGAATTTTCCTCAGCTGAAATTGAAAAATAATTAAGTGCCCCCCGAATGAACCCTGGTGCAAAACTGATTAGTCAGCGATGAAGGCGAATTAAGCGCGGAGGCAATTTAGCGGAATTTTTTTTTTTTGCCACGTGATACATTATAATGAATTAGTAAACAGCCAGTATATATGCAGCGACGCATGCTGCTTGGGTTAAAGAGTAAGTGCCGCACACAGCACACTTCCAAAAACGCATTGCCACACATACGTAGTAAATAAAGCGTTGAGCATCTTTGCAAAAGATTTTTGTGCTTTGGCTACATTATTACATTACTGATGCTTCTAAGCACTTGAACTGCCTTTTGTTTCTGCATTTCAAGCGGCAGAAGACAGTACTGAAATTCACGCCCGATCCATGCATCGTTCACAAAGCGTATTGTTTGCAGTAGAAAAGCAGATTTCGGCATTGGTTTTGTCTCGGGTTACCAGGTCTCGCCAAGGATGACGGGGAGGCGCACCGTGCCAATGCCAGATATGCCGCGTTATGGCGTAAAAGGCAGGTTACCATAGGAACCGGAGTAGTCAAAATCAGCCACCGTGGTTGGCATGGCAACGCAGGCAGCCAAAAGTCACACCTAAACAATGGCGTCCACCTCCCCCCCAAGTCCATGGAGGAGGAAGAGGGATGATGACGTCGTGCTACAGGGGGATTTGCAGCAACGAGGCGCAAATGGGACCTGAAATTGAATGTGGGGCACATTAATGATGGCGAGAGGAGTTATTACTATATAGAGAGCAGCGTGTGATTGTCATTGGGAAAACTGAGTAGAACAGTGGCAGAAAAGCAACTGGGTCACGCATGCATGACTACATCCAAAAATTCCCTTCACGTTTCCAAAAAAATCATTCTATGCTAATCTCTAAACAGTCTCTCCACAATACACGTTGTTTGTTGTAAATTAATGTAATGTAGATTAAGGGCATATTAATTGTGCTTTAGTTGCTTGGAACGTAGACAAACCTTATTGGCTTCTTGCACATATGGAGTGCATCCTTATTTTTTCTGAATTACTTCAATGCAAACATTGTTGCAGGCTATCTTGATGTGTTCTGCTATAAAAACAATGAAAACATTGTGCTGACAGCCTCAATGGATGACTTATCGCTATATCTTCATCTTTATAGTTGCCACCGTACTGCTCCCTGCATTAACCCAACAACCTGGAACAGTTCAAAAGGTATGAACTGACAGTCTGAGAGGACCCCTATAATGAATGGTTCAATGTACAGTGGAACCCCGATTTTACGTTGTTCGTTTCGTACGTTATCCCGCTTCCTACGTCATTTTATGCTGGTCCGTGG
>JAQGBW010004601.1:0-13470 GCA_034698625.1 Julus scanicus
TCCGGTTACTTCTCGATTATGACGACGTCACGTGGATTAACTACCGCTTTTGTAAATGTCAGCCTTAAGGGAATGATGGAGCGAATTATATTTCTGTCTGGAAGACCAATTTGATAATTTGGAACACGATTTTTCGTTAGTTCTACATGATAAAATTTTAAAATTCGGAAATAATGATGGAATTTTATTCATATTAAATATTATTAGTGTGCGTGTAGTTTGAAATTTAATACACGGTGAGATCCATTAAGCTTTTTATCCATTTAGACTTCAAAACTGCAGATTGATATGGTTTGATCCTATAATGCAGTGCTTGCTTAAACATGAAAAGTGAAATAAGTGATAATAGCACAATTTGACTTGTTGATAAATTTGACAAAGTAAGGCTACACATAAAACTGCATTTAAATAAAGAAGGATTTGCCCCAGAAATGAAATTTTCAACCACCTTGACTTTTTTTTTATTACAAAAATTGACAATATGCCTAACATGCATAGCCAATAAATGGACAGTACACAACAATTTTAATAACTTATAGAAATTGTCAAATAAAATTTACAATGTGCCGAAAATGGATTTTCCTCTAATTTTTGCAATCATGCTGACAAACCATGAAGGAATTGTACTCAACATGCAATCATACAAACTATTATTAATGTTTTTTCCTTGCCATTTCTGAATTAAAAATCAAAACTAATTAAAATTATTTTTTATTAAGAGGTTAACGAATTGTAGTACCAGTGTATACAAATTCTTCTTTGATTAAAAAACGTATAAAAACATATGTCAATTTTTATTTACGTATTAGTAAAATACTATGAAAGCGAGTTAAAATGGGAGTATCCCATGCTTGAATGTTGAATTTCCATATTTTTTTCAAAATAAATAATTTTTCCCTGGCTATTCCAGGTCTTTCCCATTTCCATGACTATTCCTGATGTACCAGGTTTAATTAAGGGAAACCTGTAAAAGTCGAGGAGCTGGTTTTTGCAAGTTCATTTTTACTTATAAGTGCAGTTAGCTATATAAGCGTGACCTTTTCGGAATTTTTTTTAGAACAAGAGCAATATTTAATTAAATCAGCTCATGGTGAAAAATAATAATTGTATAAAAATGGGTTTTATTCCATGTTTACTGTATAGTTAAGTGCTGTCCAAAGGAGCGGACTTGCGAGGTTATCAAAAAAACAAAATACTAACTCCAAACAAAATTTAATTCCATTCAATTTTCTGTCTTGTGAAAAAGTTGAAGGTCCACGATTCATTGCTCTTACTTACATTTGTCTATCAAGAATGGGGTAATTTCATTCACTCCTAGATCACTTAAACCCTGGTGGTTTTGACGACTTCAGTCAAACACTCAAGTCCATCAATAACTGAATTATAATTCTAGACAATATTGTAAACAGCATTTCTTGGAGTTGCTGGGCAATCATTATGTCAATCGAGTTTCTAAGTAACGCCATGTCAACGACCCAAAATAATTTGCTATTGAGCAAAATTTTCCGTATAAAATTTTATTTATTGCCATTTTGGCAGACCTATGCACCTTTTGAGCTGTCGAAAAATGCAATGAAAATCAACACGTTCATTTTATAACTTTATATAGTAGGCTACATGTGTTTTGAAACGTTGAACTGATGTTACCTAAACAAGCACCACGAACAATGTGTGTGTGGGGGCGAGGGGAAGGGGGTTAAAAATGTGACGTCCACTCCATGCAGGTTGAATAAAATCAATTATATCAACTGCAATTATTTCCTCTTCAAAAAAAATGAATCATCACTGCTATAAATTAAACCACAAATTACATAATGCTTGTTGCAGTATTGCTTTCAAAGTTGTATTAATCATAAATCTTCGGCTGGAAAGCGTATATATTGAATGGAAAAACAATTTCTCCCGCGTGTGAATAAAAACATCCATTAGTTTAATGTCAAAATAGTCTTGAAAACCTTATAAAAGTTTTCTAAAAAGAATAGCATCATTTACACACCTGGGCATTGCATTAACGCGTACGTATTGCTGATCAATGCACAGAAATTGAATCAGCACGGGACTCGTAAGATGGCGTCCCAATATGACTATTTTATTGTTTTCTGTTCGTGATCAGTTCCACGATTAGCTAATTTCCAAATACATAATATATGTTTCTACCACTGCACAAATTAGCATAAAAATCGGACTACACGCCTTTTGGTGACTGCAAATTTTCCACCATCTTTTTTTTTTTTTTTTTTTTTTTTTTAAACCTTCAGTGAACGTATTAAAAGTTACTCTGCTCGACAGTTCTGCTGCTTAAACAAGTGATCTGAAGAGTAACAAAGGCTAGCTTAGTAGCCAATTTCTAACTAACCTGTTCCATCATTTCTTTTCTTTTTGTGTTTCAAAAATGCGTATCAAATGCGTGGTGCACGACTAGAAAACTTACGCAAAACGTAAAGGTTTTCTATATAGGGTTGCCTTTTTACAAAACCACATTTCAAACGCATAAAAAACCCATCACAATGGTTGTTTCTGTAATCACGACTACCAACTTACTAGTTGCATTTTGTGGTGTTTGCATATTCTAAATTGAATCAGCACGTGGAATACATAATTGTGTTAAAGCTTGTGGCAAATATAAACGTGCCACCTGAAATTTCTTCAATTTAAACAGTATTAATGGTACCAAGTTGGTTGTGAAACGCTATTTTTCATAGCCTAAATATTATTAAATGCATGACGATGTGCAACTCTATGTGTTCTCAAACTCGAGTGCAGTAGAACTCCTTTTTAACCGGATTTCCGGCGGTTTAAGAAGCATATATAAGATACAGATACTAGAAACAGGGTTGCCAGTTTCTGCAAAGTCAGGAAACGTCAGGCAAGAAAAATAACGTCAGGCAAAGTCAGGTAAAAATAACCTTTTTGCTAGAAAAGTCAGACAAATTAGCAATTTGACCAGGAAAAAAATAAGGCTTTATACTATTGACAATATATATTTTTTTTTTTATATCTTGAATCTAATGTAGCAGTTGGGGAGTGTAATCGTAGAGATCAAGCAATAACAATTGAATTGTGTATTTGGAACGAAAATTGTGCTAGCTTTTGTACATTTTAAAAAATAATTAACATTTTGTCAAGTTATTGAAATATGGTACGTCAGGAAAAATATTTTTAGAAGTCAGGAAAAGTCAGGAAAAATTGCCATAATGGTCAGGCAAAGTCAGGAAAAAATTGCCATAATGGTCAGGCAAAGTCAGGCAAGACCAATCTGTAAAAAACTGGCAACCCTGTAGATACAGTTCTGATTGGAACCAGAAGTTGGTTGGTTAAGGGAGAGAGGCGGTTAATCCGGAGATTATAAAAAAGCGAATTTTGTTAATAATAGTCTTATTTTTATAAACTCCGGATTAACCGCCTCCCTGCCTTAACCAACCAACTTCTGATCTCAATGAGGATTGTATCTCGTTTAAATATAGTGTCCAATGTCATATTGGACACATGTCATATTCAACATTTTTTTTTAAATGAATGCATACAATAGTAGATAAGAAAAAAAAAAGTCAACACTCATATTTAAATTTCAACATTTAAATCTTTAGGATGGTACGTGAACAATCACCTGTACCTGTCACGTTTACGAGTATAGGTTTTAGACCACGAATTACCCAGTTCACTCATTGCAATCCTAAATTGCCACGTAACCATGCGGTTGTTAACTTGTTATTTGAGCTTAGGTGCCGGAATTATCAGTCCATGCTAAGTGCGTATGCATATCACGATAATAAAAAAAATAGTAATTCAGCATGTATTGCATAAAAATAAAGCAACCTTCGAACAACATTGTTACAATGCCCTGAATTAAAAGAATTAAAGCTGAAAAATGGGGAAAAGAAACCAACCTGTAAAAGATGTCTAGATTCAAACGATAAGTAGTTTATCCTGAGCACCTTTCATTTTCATGCCCAGCGTCTCATCTTCTATATCAAAAGGGAATTTTTTTTTTATCACGTTGGCATCACATATCCGAGCAAATAGGACATTAGTTCGAGTTACTCTCGGGTACACATTGTTCTCTGAAGGTTGACCATTTCAACTCGCTTTCCACGCCACTCAATTTTGCTGTGTTTCAATGGGGGCCACTCTCTATTCAACTTCTATCTTGCAAACCACCAGCAACTCCATTTTGTTCCCCTTCTCACAATTATTTATATAAAAAAAATGCGTGTCAGCAACATGCGCTTTTTATCTCTATAGGGGTAGTGCAGAATTCCGAGCAGTCACGTTTTGATATCTTTTTTTTACCCGTGTATCTGGACAAGGTTTGTGCTCAAATCCAAATTTGTTTTCAAGACTGCATAAAAAGGATTCCCCTCCATTCCAACGAATTCAATGTGTTGTAAATCATCCTTTCTTCTAGTTTTATCTCTGCTTCTATTTGCAGCCATCATGTTTAACCCCCAGAAACACCCCCTCGAAATCCCTCTACTGGGCACTGCAAAACGGTTATTTTGGCCAAACCTAACATAACTGTAAATACCTATGTGTGTGTTTTTTTAAGGCAGCAATGTGCCATTTGTCATTAACTCATTTTGCCACGAGCCTTTACTGCAGAATTTGATCTTGGAAAGATATATTCGAATTGTCTGCTTTATCAATGTAGCATCTCCACACATTTTAGGTCAACTGCCTTTGTTTGAAACTTCAATGCAGTTTTCACCATATTTGAAAATGTCAACGGGCACAACATCATTTAAGAAACTACATCACATTAGAACGGTGAAAATGAAAGAATGCAGTTTAGATCAAAACTAAACTGAATTAATGGACTGATCAAAAACATCCACAATACAGATTTCATAACTTGCAAAATATTCCAAACAAGAAATAGCTGGTAGGCAAGAAAACTTTCAGCTAGACTTCATTATAACTGGCTTCCAGACTTGGGCAAGTTGTACTCATGAGTCAGTAGGAGTACTGATTACGAGTAATTTGCAATCGTACTCGATCCACAGTTAGTAGAGTACAAGTAATCGGTAATCATACGAAATGAATATGAGAAGCATCGAAATATGACTTGGTCAAATTGTACACGTGGATATGAGTATGGAATGATTGTAAAATGTATTCAATGTGCTCAATTACTTATTAGACGTATTTCTATTCATACTCGATTACAATGGTACTCATAATTTCAGAGAATGTTAATAATACTCAAGGGCATTTGTAATCACCCATTTGAGTACATTTTTGTAATATAGTACATTGTACACATACGTTTTGAGTATAGCTGTATTAAATTACTTTTATTCGGTACTCTTTTACTCGATCGTTACTCAAATTCATTCAATGTACTCAACTACTGTCAAGCACTGCTGGCATCTGATTTTTGTAGGAATAACATTTCAAAGATGAAATAAACATAAAACCCACCCAATTATATATGTGGCTAAACATGAGGACATAGTCAATAATGCGAGGCTTGTACTGTGTCAGATAAGGTAACGTGGTTGTAATTAAACGAATAGTTAGCACAAAATGACACCAATGACAAGACAAGTTAAAATAATTTACACAAAACTCGTGACACCGATGTGCATAAATGCCATTACTATTAGAAGGGAATGACTATAGTAAACTGATTGTTTTTAAGCAAGTTTATTATGAAAAGTAGATGACGATAGATTTATCAGGTTTTTTGTTTGATTACAAGGTTTTACTAACAACGCCCAGGAATAGTGATAAAGATAAGAAACTATTGTTATTCATAGAGTAGAATCGATAATTGGAGCTTAACTAATGAAGAAACAATTAAGTTTTTTGTCTTTATTAGGAATGATGGTAGGAAATCAAAAGTTCTTATTTCAAATGGAAAATGTCCAAAAAAACGTTTCATTTTTTTTTAATGTAGTTTAACTAGAAAAAATATCTAGGCAATACAACTACTGAATGTTTTTGAAAGTTTTTTTACTAGAATCCCGAGAGAGAAAAACATCTTACATTCAGTTACTTTCCAAAAGCATTTACAAAATAAAATATTTTTTTCTTCTTCTTTTGTCCAAAGAAACAAATGTTTTCTACAAACAATGGGTTAAAGTCTTCTGAGAAATCAATTCAAATGTCCTGTTTTTTTTTAACTGAAGGTGGTTTTTGTCCGTTTGGGAAATTTTAAATTGAAACTTCAGCACAAAGTCATTATTCCAGATATTGGTTTTGGAGAGAGCAAATATACCAAAATACTTTCGCGTTTCTTTTCTTCAAGTGTAATCAGCCAGATCCGATGGTGCTGAAATATACAAGATTGCCTGAATTCCAACTTCCTTTTTTTTGGTGTTGCAAAGTTTTGCACCAAATATTACGTTATAACAGGTAAAAAACTGGTCGGATCTTCAAAACTCTCCAAATATCCTAGACCTTAATTCCAAAGTGTGAAGTCATTCGATTTTATTGATATCTTAAGCCTACTCCACAACTACAAACCTGCATTGTACAAACTGGTTTACTACAAAAATTCGAAGAAAAAATAATAGCAAAACTAACATTGTAATGCTCCAAATCGGAGGAATTCAGTTTTTTTTTCCGAAATTGGTTGCTGTCATTATTAAAGAGGAAATGGTTGAACAACTTAGTGAGATAATCTGGTATTCTGGAATACTTTTAATTGGCATGTAGTTTGTTGCAACTGCCTTCAAATAAATTTCCCAGAGTATTAAAACAAGGCATTTTTTTAAGAAACTGGAAACCTCCGTGAAAAGAAGTAATTTTCGAGGGGAAAAAATAGAGATTTTGTCAAGCGAATAATCGGAATAATTTCACTGTTTACTGCTAATGGGTCACATTCATCATAGTCGAATGAGATTTTTTTTTCATCTTTTATTTATAATCCATGTGCTACAACCCATCCTGTCCATTATAATAGATATAGGATCCCGGAAGAGAGACTAAGGCACTCGTTTGAGACATTTTGTATACAATTTATACGCCAGTAGTAGTTTTCATAATCATAAATAACACAAAAGCGCCTAGGTGTCTCGTACAACTTTTCGGTTTTCTGAGCACCAACTCTGATATTAGTTTCATTTTGTGTGCCTGAAATGTTCAAAGTCCGTGCGATTTGTTTTCAAGTTGCGTGCGAATGACACTGTAGAAACTTGGCGATCATGTCATAGTATCTTATACCAGAACCGAATCAGCACAGTTTATTAAAATAACGGGAAATTAATGGCTTGCCAAGTTTTTTTTTTAATCCGTGATTATCTCTTTAACCTATGGTCTCTGCTGCTCGTCCAAGTTACGTCATCAAATTGTATTATAATTAACATACCTAATTGTGATTAATGATGCATAGTTTAGTAGATTGCGAGTGTTTCCTTACTTACAACAAGAAGGAAAAATAGTGTTTTATCTTAAGGACGTAATATACGTTTCGATAACGCCTTGACCCTCCCGAATATGGTAATGTAGGAAGCATTGAAACGTCATTATAACTTGATCAAAGAATTAATTGGTGAAATTGGAAAACGTGCAAAATGTACAGGTAAAAACTTGACCTAAAAATCTTTTTGTAATGTTTTCATTTTTTGGGATTGTCATCCCACGCCAACATATTATTTTATGTTTAAAACAACATCAAAGGAATACATCATTTTTTAGGTTATGAGTTTGAATTACGAAGAATTAATGGCCAGCTATGTATATTTTTAAATCTCGCTGTCCATTCTTCAGAAGTCGCTTATTGAAATTTGAGCCATTATAAAGTCATTTATAGACGAAAATGGCGACCACGTGATGTCATGTATTGGCAAACATGACGACCATATGGCGACCACATGACGCCATGCATTGGCGAACATAGCGACCATGTGGCGTCATATTCATGTATTGGCGAGCATGGTGACAATGTGCATGGTGTCAGGTATTGGCGAACATGGCGACCATATGACGTCATGTACTGGCGACAATGCATGGTGACAATGTGGTGTCAGGTATTGGCGAACATGGCGATCACATATGACGCCATTTATTGGCGAACATGGCGACCGTATCACGTCATGAATTGGCACACATGGGGATCACATGACGTCATTTATGGGCGAAAACATGACGTCACATATGTGACGTCATGTTTATGTATTGGCGAACAAGCATGGCAATAATATGGTGTCATGTACTGGCGAACATGGCGATCACATGACGTCATGTATTGGCGAACATGGCGACCAGATGACGTCATGTATTGGCGACCATGTGACGTCATGTTTATGTATTGGCGAAGTCGAACATGGCAACAATATGGTGTCATGCATTGGCGAACATGGCGATCACATGACGCCATGTATTGGCGATCACATATGACGTCATGTATTGGCGAACATGACGACCATCATACAACGGATGGCAGAACTCGTTTAACAATACATACAACGGTTACTAATTACTTTTTAGTGTTCAGACTAATGTTCTGACTTGCTCAGCCCCGCCAAATGATGTTTATCTTGAGCCGCATTGTTCGTGTTCGTCATTATTTTTATTACCCAGATTAATTACGAAAACTGGCTTAGATGAGATGCAACAAGAAGCAATAAAAAAATCGTGCATTAATTTTTGTGGCTGTAAATTTAAAACAGGGCCCTGACACCCAATAACAGGGTCAACTTGTTTTTAAGCGCAACCTTGGTCCGACTTCCGTTCAGATTTGACCCCAAGTTCGTTTCGAGTCTTCTTAACTCGTGTTCATTGCTCGGCACTTATTACGAAAGACAAAAGGAAATAAAAGCTAATCTGCACAGCAGTTTCAACTGCAAGATTAGTTTACACCCTGAAGGCTTATTGAATGTTGTGAGTGACGTCGTCATTGCTAAAGGCAAATCAATCAACAGAGTTCTGCCTTGAACACGATGTATGACAAGTTCCAACAAGGACGCCATTTTGTTCAGTCACATCATGATTCCGATTTTTAATACAGGATTTCAACCAGATTCATATACATGTCATCGAAGGATCATCATCACTGAGGCTAAACAGAAGGCTGATTTTCTAGCTTAAAACATTTGTCACGATGCCATGACATCCACTGACATGAACGCACCATGCAGTCGCCATTTTGTCACTGAACTCGCTTGTTGGAACGGTTTCTAATTGGGAACTACGGAGATTTATATTCAAACATGCAAAATAAACCCTGTGGTGTAACCAGAGAAGCCATACGTGATGTGATCTTGTTGACCTCATTGAACAGCCTTGCTTTCTCTCTCTATCTGTCGATGTTTCTAACTGTTCCTTAACTGTTCTTCAACAGTACGATGTACAGTATTTACATTATTAAAACGATATCTGATATCGGTTACGATACGACCTACGACATTGCACATAAAATTAGTACTGCAAGAATAGCAGGCAACTAGTAGTACAAATCGCGTGACATTGTGACCAATGGATGTCATTTGAACTGTTGCAAAGTTTTACCAATTAGTTGACATTTTAATAATGATAGTCCTTCGAAATTGCCATGAGCTCGTAGAAGTTATTCATCTTAAATTTAATCCTTATACTGCATGGTACTGTCTTCTATGAAGGGGATTTTCAGAAACCTAGCAACGCAAATAAGCAAATGCAACGTCATATAAACAGGTTTCTAGGAGTTTCTAAACAACTTTGAACTATGGAAAAATGCCATGGAATTTAGATTTTGGAAAGTCATGTGTCTTTTAACGAAAATTTCCTAACCTCTAATGGAAATTCCAGCATGAAATTAATGTTTAACACAAATTTAAGCATAATTCCAGACTTCTCCAAGGTTTTAAAAATTCAAGTACATTTGAGACTGGGAAAACATTTTTTCTGGTGTCCTTTTCCCCTTTCACTGATCGTTCAAACTTAATTAAGCAAAAAAACCAAAAACTAAAAAATATCATCATTAGAGGACGTCCATAATGATTTCCCCCCGCCCACATGGTGTCCACATGCCAACAGACCCTCACCCCCTCTAGAGGACATCCATTTTGAATGGCCCCTGATTTAAAATAATGTTTTATCAAAGTTCGTTAATTGCTTCTTTCTTGACATTTTTTCAAAAAGTATCATTTCTACACTGCTCAAATAATCAAAGGAATTGTGCTTACTTAGCAAAAATCTATGAACAGTGTTTAGAACAACACAGTCATCACCTTCATCAGAATCTGAATTTTTCATTTTCTGTTCAGTTTTTGTAGCAGTGTTGCAGTTCAAATCGTACTCAAGTTCGTCATCATGAGGTTTGACTGCTTAGTAATTGGTTAGTGAGATCATTGCATTTTCAAATATTTTTACAACTACTTAATCGTAGATTTTTTTTATCTGAATAGCCAGATTGTCTGGTCACATTTTTTTTTTAAAAAAGAAGGCAGACAAATGATAGAAGTTGGCGGTAGAAATTCTGCCTGTACATTTCATTAAGTTTCGGGTTTCAGATAATTGCTATAAGCATACGCATAGTGATCTGTCTTGCTTATAACGATGCAATTTATTTAGGTTTACAGGCTAAGCAAACAAATCCAAATTTTACATGATTTGTTTCCAGAAAATACTCCCTAACTGACGCTCCGGGCACCCTGTTCCCTTTGGTAGTTATTTCCACGACCAATTAAATTCACATTAGGCTTACGTCTCCGGGCTTTAAAAGACATGAAATTTAATCTTGTCACAGACGTTAATCCGCTTTTGTGAATTAAGCTTACAGCAGCAGAATACGTGGATTATATAAAGAACAGACCGGTTTAGTGACATTTACGTATTCTAATGTCATTTGTACGCGCCTAATTATGTCGTGTTATACCATTAAAATATAGTAAAATGAGCCAGAGACTGAAGCGTCGCCGTTAAGACCATCAAATGAGTCGGCGCAGCAATTTCCCAGATCTGCGTTCTTAATCCTCGTAATTAAATTCTTAGCCATACACATATGAACATTTGTTTTGATCAGCTGCAAAAGACACAACGGTTTTAAATTCTATTTTACGAGGCTTTTAAAACTTTGATAATGTCTCGAAGAAACGGGGAGAGAAAAGTGGACCTCGTTATATTGTAAGGGAAAAGCGTATAGAAAGGGTTATCTCTACGAGTTAACAGTATTTATATAAAAGAACCTTCGGTTATCAGAAACATTTTCCTCGGGAGTTTTCAAAACTTTTATGTCCTCGTTGGAACTGGCAAGGAAAGTCATAAAATTTGAAACTTCGTTGAGTGCTCGTTCATTTGTGCGATTCGCTCGCGTTGTATCTTATACATTTTCCCCTCAATTTCGATTCGTTTTATTAGTTTATCCCCCAGTAAACGTATTAAGTGTCTCTTCGTGTTCCTGACACCATCTTGCAACGTGCATGGTATGCTATATGGCGATTCATTAGGGTGATATATCGCGATCCTTGACGGTACTAAAACTCTTGCACTGTCCGTGTATACAGTCAAACACATCACCCTTTGCCCTTGTTCTGTGTTTTTTATTATTATTTTTTGTAATGTTTGCTCGTTTATTGGTCTCGACATATAATTCACTAAAGTGAAAGTTTATCCGACACCTGATTCCTATTTTTTGTGACAGGGCGGATTTCCTTATGCATATTGCAAAGGATTGCAGTGTTGGGCAGGAATTAAGTACATTGAATAAATTTGAGTTACGAGTAAAAGAGTAATTGGATACAAATGTACTCAAAACGTATGAGTAAACAATGCAACTCAGTTTTTCAAACCGCCATACTGGTAATCAGTGAATATATGTAAATCCACACCACATGTACTCATAATCAGTACTTCTGCTCATGTGTATATACATATTTGCCCAAGTCTGATTACTCATTTAATATGACTAATGATTATACATGTACTCTACGTATACTACAGAGTAGGATTCCACTGCAATCATAATCAGTACTTCTACTTACGAGTACAATTTACATAAGTCTGGAACATGGTGTCCAGGGGCCTTGAAAATCGGGAATTATGCTTGAAATTTGTGTTAAATACACATATTGCTTAGAAATTTATAGGATGAGCCTTAACAGGTTTTACAAAAAATGTATTGGATACTCTAGAGAATGAGTTACAATTTGTTGAATGCTGCAAATAGAACGAATGACACGTTCATGGTATATACATACTATATGAGGCTTTTGTAAATGTTCTGCTAAGCATGGCATGCAATGGATTAGGTCCATAAGCCACCAGGGGGGTGCGGAAACGGAATAAGGCTAATTACAAATTGATGACATTTCATATGCAGAGGTATCATGTATCATGTATCATGTTTATATTATTGTAACATTAAGTTCTCATAACGAAATATGCACAAGTTCCATTGAAATCAAATGCTTTGTACATGGATGTAACAAACAAGATGGAGTTAGTGTTTCTGCAAAATGTTATGTAATTGTGTGTCAAGCATTTTGCTGGTAATTGATGGAGTTTCTTCAATGTACAAATTTCATGTATCGAATTTTTGCGAATTTAGCTTATAGTTAACAATTGCGTGTGCGTATCTACATTAATTAACGTTGCTACAACTATTAAAATTTGTACGAGGTATCAAAATCATAAAAAAGCCTTGTCAAAAGTCCAGCGATAAAATCGATAAAGTGTGATTTTCCAGCGTGATTTAAGCTGTATCAGAGAAAGTTAAGGCTAGAGAAATGTAAAAAGCTCTTGACCATGAAAACATCCCACGGCCTGTGTGAAAGCTACACGGACAGTTATTACAAATTCACACGAGCATATAAAATAAATATTCCTTCCACGTAGTATATATGAAATAAGTTTGGCCTTAAAGACTCATTTCTTCTCTGGCTTTTTATTTATGCTTCCTACCCATGAAATACATCGCGGGCCATTCACCAGCACTTTTATAAAATGCTTTGGCAACTTTTATGAGTCTAGCGTGCAAACAAGCGAATCTTGATCAACAATCTAAGAAAACACGTTACTGAATTGCTTATTAAAACAATAAAAACTAAGCTGGCAATATACGATCGAAAGGTATTAAACGTTGGAACATGTTTATTGCCCTGGCGACGCAAGCAAGCGGACGCCATTTCCTAGTATAGTGGTCGTCGTGTGCTAGCTTGCCCGTGCTAAAAACTTCATAACGTGTAATGACGTTTGAGCCAGTCACGATAATGTCGTTCAAAAACTACCACATTTGCTTCTGGATGCTTAATCCTGTTGGCGCCACTTGCACCATTGCCCTTAAAATATACCGTTCGTAAGATATAGAAATGGAATAAAACAAGCTATCAACTTATAGTTTAAGGTGATCACAACCCTATCACTTTCAATGGGTGAAATTTTAAAACACAATTTCAGCCAAACAAAAAGTCCGTTAATTTACCCACGCTGCCAGCAGGTGGCAGCACGAGAATTCAAATTAACAGACATTTTTAAAACGAAAAAGCTATACAATTGCTGATTGATCAAGCTATTTTAAACAATTTTTATTTTTATTTAATCTCTTTTTGT
>JAQGBW010004602.1:0-13469 GCA_034698625.1 Julus scanicus
ATGTTGCAATAATTCGACGAATTCTATTGTGTTTCAATCCAACAACATACTGTTGTGCTAATGGAACAGCCTTTACTGTTTTTTCGTTTAATTCACACATTTTCTTATTAACATTTACAACCTTTAACATGTTTATATTTTACATTATGTTTTTATGCATGTCAAATCTAACTATTGTTAGGTCCCGTGATTTTCACGGGTTACCGACTAGTCCTCTATAATTTTGTTTATAAGCAGCAATTTGAAAATAGATAACTGTTGCTATAGCTTAATGCTATGGCAACACCAAATCAAATTTAAGAACTAAATAAATTGAAAAGGATGGTCTGGATACCCCTTTAGGCGTAACCTAAACCATACCTGGGCTTTAATTAGGCCATACTATATTAGGCTTAACTTAGGCCTTTAATATATTAGGTCTAATTTTGCCCTTAATAATGCCTGTTGCTATAGCTTCATGCTATGGAAACTCTAAATGCAACTTTAGAACTACATAATTTTGGGAGGATGGTCTGGATACCCAATAAAAGTTAACGTAAATCATACATGGGCTTTTTTAAGGCCCTAGTTTGTTCGGCTTAATTTAGACCCTAATGTTGGGTCTAATCTAGGCCTTAAATAATCTAACTACAGGCTGACTCCTAATCTACATGGTGCAATACCACCCAATCATGACTAGCCCCTCCTCCACCCCCTGTTTGGTTGTCTACTATCTTCCTTCAAAAAAATACAGTAATGTAATTTTACACATTCCCGAACTGAAGAACAGGCCAGTAGAATAATATACAACTACAATTGTAACCCTTACCATGAATTAAAAAAATATGCAGAGTGGCACACTAATGTGAATTGGTATACTTTTGGACCCTACGTAACAAAAGTGTAATCCAATTTATTACCTAAGGGTTACCAAAATGAAATAATAATAAGTTTCCTCGCTATACCTAATTAATATCAAAATGAAACGTTGTAAGGTTACGACTCTATACCTATTGGATACCAAAATGAAACTTTTAAAGGTTCACTAATGAAACCTACAGGAGGTATTATATGCAACCGATCAGACCTTAAAGATACCTTTGAAGATACCTTAATGAAACCCCAAAAAAATCCTACTTTAAAACCTATTTGTAACTGTTGAAATCTGCCATAGATGTTTTCTAGTGAATAACTGATGAAAAGACTCTTAGTTGGGACTTTGATGAAACACTACTTTTGCACGCATGCAAAAGGATATCCATTCTCCACGAAGGCTGCTGAATAAAAGACAGAAGGTCTAAGCAAGGGGTCCCAAACTGACCCGTTGCGTTGCCTAGGCAATAGGGCCGTTTTCCTCCTTGTATAGTGCTGCCACTTTCAGCCCATACGGTGGTGACCCTATTCCGAGGTCCCACGGGACCTCGTGCTCCAGATATGAGATGTGTCTCTGAGGGCGCACCACTACAACACCCCTTCTCGCAAGAAAGGGTGCACATCCCGTCTTCTCCAATGGCAACCGCAACACCACAGCACAATCGACTCCTCCGCGGAGAAAAGACACCTTCCTACACAACGCCACAAACATACACAGATAAGACAGAACATTATTAGAACGAACGCGACAATTCAAATAACAAAATTAGTCCATTCCAATCATGGACACCATCTCGTCGAATCTGGTCTTCGGAAGTGGCTTGGTGAAGATGTCAGCCATCATCAGCTCGGAAAAACAGTACTTGACCTCGATGATCCCCTTCTCGCGGAGATCCCGCAGCTAGTGGTGGCACACATCGATGTGCTTTGTCCGAGCACCGCAGTGATCGGACTCGATCAGCTTGATGCAGCCCTGGTTGTCCTCGAACACCGGGGTCGCACCCTCACCTATCAACACCTTCATGTCACGAAGGAGTTGCGAAGCCATTGCAGCTCCTTTGCTGCATGTGAAGCGGAGACATACTCAGCTTCGGTCGACGACGTTGCAACGGTCGACTGCTTCAGGCTGCACCATGCTACGGTGCAATGGCCCACCCGGAAAACATAACCGGAGGTTAATTTCCGGTCCTTGTGGTCTCCGGCCCAATCGGCGTCGACGAAACACTTGAGGTCGACACCTCCGTCGGCAGACAGCCGCAGCTTTCTACCGCTGGTCCCGGAGAGGTAGCGCATCACACGCTTTACTGACTTCCAGTCAGATTGACTTCCAGTCAGATTAGGTTGGATGTTCTACCCTGCGGGCTAAGAAGCCTACAGGTGCCGACACATCCGGCCGGCTTACCGTGGCCAGGTACAGGAGCGAACCGATCGCCTGCCTGTACTCGCCGTTGCTCGGGAGCATTGGACTGTCCTCGGAAGTCCCCGCCAAGAAACCCGTTTCCATTAGCGTGCGTGCGGACTTCGCCTCATGAAGTCCGTGCGTCTTACACATTGCGTCGATCTTCGCCTTCTGGGACAGCAGGAAACTTCTATCGCTGTCACGCTCCACCTTGATCCTTAGGTAGGAAGACACCTCACCTAGGTCACGAACTTCAAAGTGTTCGTGGAGTTGCTGGCCGATTTTCTTCGTGAGATCCGCGGACTCACCGGCCACCAGAAGATCATCAACGTACAGCAAGATGTACGTCATCTTGCCGCTTTCTTTGCCTGTTTTCATGAACAAGCACGCATCCGCTGCACTCTGCCGAAATCCCATCTTACGGAGAACTTCGACTGCCTTGGCATTCCATGTACAAGCCGACTGTTTCAGTCCGTAGATGCTCTTCTTAAGAGGCCACACCTTTTCTTCCTGGTCAATCGCGACGAAACCAGGTGGCTGCTCCATGTACAGCTCCTCCTGCAGATCGCTGTTCAAGTACGCCGACTTGACGTCGAGCTGCCTCACATGAAGCTGTTTTGCGGCTGCGACAGACAACAGTACTTGTACCGTGTTGTGCCGCACCACCGGAGCGTAGGTGTCAAAGTAATCACATCCTTACTTCTGGGAGTATCCACAAGCCACCAGTCGTGCCTTGTGGGTGTGGATCTTGCCATCTGCATCCTGCTTAGCCTTAAAAACCAACTTGCAGCGTATCGCTTTCCTACCCTCGGGCAGGTCCGTGAGTTCCCATACTTGGTATCACTCAACGATGTCATCTCCTCCTTGGCGGCGCGCTCTTATAGCGCACGCTTTCTATGGGGACGTTCCTGGACCTCGGTCCAGTCAACCGGCGCCTCTTCGCTCGAGATCCCGGCCTCAGCTCTGAATCCCAGGCTCTCCGGAGGTTAACCTGCCGATACTCGCTCCGTGCGACGTATCTCTCCGGCAGGTACCGGAACCCTTTTCATTAGTGTGGCCTCAGCTGCACTCTTCTTCGGTCTCCCTCTCGGCCGTTGAGTGATGACTGGCGGCAACGTCTCCTGGTTCCTGACGGCGTCTGGTACCTCTACGTTGTTGTCGGTTTCTTCAGAGGACTGGTCCGCCTCGGTGAACTCCTCCGGGGGAACATGCCACTCAGGATGCCAATCCCCTTCTTGATCTGGAAGGTTATCTGCTCGCAGGCTGCTTCCAGTCTTGTCCTCTTCAAAACGAGCTGTATGTGCATACCACACAGCGCCGGTGGTTACATCCAGGAGCCGGTAACCCTTTACCGTCTCTCCGTAACCGATGAGGACCCCTTCGCGGGCTCGGTCATCGAGCTTGCGCTGCTGTTTCTCCGGAACGAGGCTGAACGCCCAGCATCCGAACACCCAGACGTGCGCAACGTCCGGCTTCATGCCTTCAAACAACTCGAACGGTGTCCGGCTGACACTAGCGGTCGGCAGCCGGTTCTGCAAATATGCGGCCCACAGCACCGCATCTGCCCATTACCGTTTGGGCAGCTTGGAACCGAGCAGCAAACACCTTGCCATCTCGATTAGCGAACGATTTCGCCTCTCCGCAACTCCGTTTTGTTGCGGTGTGTACACCACGGTGTACTCGTGTACAATCCCGCAGGATCGTAGGTGGTCGTTCAAACTTTGTCCGCATGGCAGCCACGAAGTCCCGGATCGCCTCTACGACCTGACTCTTCTGTTTGATGAATTTCACCACGGAGAACTTCGAAAAATCGTCCACGAAGGTCAGCAGGTAACGGCTCCCACCTGCTGATGCAACCTGCATCGGTCCACACAAGTCCGTGTGGATTAAGTCTAATGGTTGCACCGATGCCGCAGCACTCGGCGGGAAAGACTTGGATGCCAGCTTCCCCCTAACGCTACACTCACACAATGTGGTGCCGAAATCGACCTCCGACACCATCTTGCACTGCACGCCCGATGTTGGCAGCTTCTTCTACTGGTAAGACCTGTAACCGGTATAAACCGTTGATTAGTTCGGCCCTGGCGCAATCCCGGTTGTCGGCCTTTCCCGGCGGGATGAGGTGGACAGCTGTCGCGCTGAAGTCGAAATCGATCCTGTCCTGGAAACCCTTCGCTACGCTGAGCAGATTCTCCTGTAGAGAGGGCACGAACAGCACATCGTTCAACACCAGTTGTTGAACGGAACCCGACGGAAATCTGTAACTAACTGTACCGGATACCGTGCCGCAAATTTCTGTGTGTCGTCCATCAAAACACTTCATCGTATTTGTGGACTTCTGGAAACTGGAGAAAAACTTTCGGTTAGACGTCATATGACTGGTGGCCCCAGAGTCCACACACCATGATGACTCGCTGGCGAGGAGCTTAACTTCACTCGCCAGCCCGGAACTCTCTCGCATCATCTTCGATCCTCGGACCTCCAATTTACCGGCCTTCGATCCGCAGATCGCCGGTTGTTCCCTTACTGGTGGCTTACCGGTTTTCCGGCAGTCTCTTGCCGGCTTACTAACCCATTTACCGGCCTTCGATTTGCAAATCGCCAGTTTCATAACGGCTTTCCGGCCGTCGACTTGCGCGCACGCAAGGTGGGCCGCAGCCTTAGTGCCTCCTGAACGGTCCGACCGTTCTCTGCACTTTGCGGCAAGGTGCCCTTTCTTCCTGCAGGAATAGCACGACCGAGTTTCCTCGTCGTGGCTGCCACCTTTCCTGTTCTTCTTACTCTTGGAGCCCTGTATCTTCTTATTACTGCTCTGCACTGTATTTTGGTCACTCATCCGTGACCTTGAGAAGTTAGCAGTCTCTGCGTTGTCATTCTCAAAGGTAAAGTCCGTCGGCACTTCCTGCAGTCGTCGTTCCACGGCTTTTATCTGCTGGCAGACCCCAGCTAGCGTGATGTCCCGGTCGCTGTTCTCGATCGTGGAAACGAAAGTGTTCCACGAATCTGGCAGTCCAGCGAGGATACACGTCGCTGCGATGTCATCCGGCACTTCTTGACCCGCTTGATGTCCCGCATCTTCGAAATGTAGTCCACTACACTTCCACTGCGCCATCTCATCCTAAACAGTACCCTCAGGTTCTGGTAACAGACAATCCTGAAAGAATTACCATGTTCTCTCTCCAAAGCCTTCCAGACTTCGTAAACTGTTCCGAGATGTTGGATATACTTCATCTGGCTGCTCTCGACACAAAGTCCAACGGTCGTCCTTGCCCTCGAATCGTCCAGCATCCACTTCTCGGTCGCTTCTTCTGGCTTGGGATCCTTTATGTGGTTCAGCAACCTTATGTTCTCCAACTGCAGACTCATCTTTGCCTTCTAATGGACATAGTTGTATTCATCCAACGGTCGAAATCCGAAGGTTGAATAACTGCTCCGTGTCTCCCGGAATTCCCTATCTTTAGACATTTTAAAACTTGTTAGTTATATTTGAGGAATAATTAATTCCAGTCCTTTGATTTGTTCAAGTCCTTTTGAACAATTAATAGCCTGGTAGATCTCCACAGTGACTCTGCCTTGCAACAAAGGACCATACACGTGTTTAAGTCTATTTCCGAAAGCCCTAGCCCTAACCTTAACAAACTTTCCACTAAATTAGCTAATTAAAGAATTTCATTTTGTTACTCACTGTTTGCAGGACCCATAACCTGTTGAAATCTGCCATAGATGTTTTCTGGTGAATAACTGATGAAAAGACTCTTAGTTGGGACTTTGATGAAATAACTCTTTATTTCATTGTCTTTTAACACTACTTTTGCATGCATGCAAAAGGACGTCCATTCTCCACGAAGGCTGCTGAATAAGAGACAGAAGGTCTCAGCAAGGGGTCCCAAACTGACCCGTTGCGTTGCCTGGGGCATAGGGCCGTTTTCCTCCTTGTATGGTGCTGCCACTTTCAGCCCATACGGTAGTGACCCTATTCCGAGGTCCCACGAGACCTTGTGCCCCAGATATGGGATGTGTCCCTGAGGGCGCACCACTCCAACAGTAACTTTAAGATACATTGATATTTTTTTAAGGGTTGTCAAAGGATGCTGATGATTGAATGATTGAGTATTTCATCCCACGAGTTTGACACCTTTCCATCTGGGGTTTGACATGAAGTAGTGTAAGTTTTAAAGAAAAAATTTCTTCTAAAGCACAAAATTTTTCATTGCTAGTTAGCTTTACAACCACTATTCAACAATTCATTTACTAACCGGAAAATTTATGCTAGACACCAAATCATAAACAGATAGAAAACAACTGGATTGGTTTAGACCCTCGGTTTAGCTGCAATCTAGGCAAAATTTATGAGTCGCCCACCAATCTGTTCACAAAGCAATGTATGATTAGATATGTACATTAAATTAAACAAAGTATGGTTCATTTTAGTAAGAAATATTATCATACTTGCAATATGGGAAACGTAATACTCTTCTTTGCTGTCCAACTAATTATTGCAAATGATTTTTCAAACAATTGAAATAGTTTAAAAAATAAAAACAATCCACCAACGCTGTCATACATCTTTTTAATTCCAGCTAGATTATTTATAAAATAGGAAAATTCCAAAAGCAAAAATGAGAAAATGTTCCAATTTAAGATGAACGATGTTTTAAACTAGTTTAACAATCAAATATGAAATTCTTTGGATTATATAAATTTGCTATAAATGACTTAACACCATACCTATTCCATCTTTTATAGCAAAAACATCAAACTCAACTTTTGGCCATGCTGGTTACACTTGTTTTGCAGTTAACCTTGGCCACTAATGGATAACCTTTTTTCGTAATATTGAAATCAAATTTCTCGATCCATCACTCTGTTTTGGTTTTTCTACATTTAAATATAAACACGTTAAAATATGATAAGTTTAGCATAAAGTATGCATTATATGTTCAGAAAATCAATTTGTATATTCTGAAATATAAAAAAATACATTAGGATCAACTGATAGATAAAATTAAATAACGGAATGATATTCATTTCATCCTTTAGCTCCTAAACTCCAAATTGAAAGCTCCAAATTGAAAATAATATTATGAAAACAAAGAAAATAATATTTGTATCAGAAGTTCTACAAACTAAAAAAACGATGAAAAATATACTAAGGAATCATATTTAGATCATTTGACACACCTTTTCTGATTCCAAGTGTATGATTGATAGCAATAAGGAAGTATGTGACCCCATCTGTGGTCATTTAGGGCAACAAGTAGGTAGTTTTGTAGAAACATGGAAGCAATATTGTATCAATCATGCAAATAAACGTTGGCAATTTCCTGAACACAGTTGGAGACCTCATACTCTCAACATCAGATAATTAAAAAAGTTCACTTATTTTTTCAATCAAATCAAGTCAGGCACATAAACTTAAGTGGTAACAACTAAAAGCCAATAAAATATCAAGTAATGTGCATTGCACTGCAAATGTTGGTATAGAGCAGGGTCATAAAACGTTCACCCCTTATCCATCCTTTTATTTTAGTTTGCATTTTAAAATGGCACACATATGACAATATTAATGCATTATCAAGGGCAAAAATAACCAAACTTTCCCAACACCATATTAATAAATAAATGTGATGCTGAAACATGCTTGTGGTAAAGTATTAAACCATTCAGTTCTTTGAAACAACCAAGTCACAGATTACATCAAATAACTCTTAGCTGAGTTAGCTCATTGTATCTAGATGCATCAGCTACGTGTATATAGCCCTAACATACAGTATATCAAGTAGGCCTACTCTATTAGGCCTACTTGATCATGTTTAAAAGTGCTATTTTTGTTCTGGTTAAATTGTTTGAATTTTAAATGCTTTGCAGCAGCTAGCATACAAGCTAAAATTGATTATACTCTTTAGAATCCACTTATATAGAATCATTTTTAAAATTTTTATTACTTACCTATCATTGAAGAACCGCAATCACCAGTAAACAAGACTTTCAAACAGCGTGGTGGTGCCACAAACCTGCAGGGTATGTGTAGGTGGCACCACCAAAGTTCTTTGTTGTTTTGATGTTCGTGGGCTTCTAGATCGATGCGAAAAGTGCGAATTTTGTATTTTTAGGTCGCATATCACCAATATTGAATCATATTTTGTCTTAATTGACTTTTGGACTAACAATGAAGTGGAGATTGTACAGTCAACGGATATTCCTGACCTCAGTAAGGAGACAGTGCAGTCCATGGAAAACTGGGATCGTCAAAAGGAAGTAGTGGTTAAATATAAGGAAAGCCTTTTTACAGCTAGAATAATCCAGATTAGTGGTAATTATAATATTGTAAAACTTAGTTGTTATTGTTAGGCTGGTTAACTGTTATTTAATATTGAATGCGCTTGAATGTCTGCACAGCATATTGCTACATTTAAAGAGATCCTAACATGATGGTAATACTTTTAATATATGAAGATGATCGAACCCGTCTTGTTCCTATGGGATATTACTTTGAAGAAGAAGGCAATGTCTCATTGGATACTCCAATGATTGTTCCTAAAAGTCCAGAAAAAAGAAAGCCGATAAAGAAAATAAACAAGGATTACATAGAGTCTGACAGCAAAAAAGGATGCTTTGATGATGTTAATGATTTTAGATATCACCTATATGCTACATATAAACTACCTGTAAACTTTGCACTTGAAATTGTTTTTATTTAATAGGAAAATAATGTTAAGAAAAACATGATAACCAATCATAAAAAAATTCTTTCAAAGAAAATCCTTAAAGAAGTACTGCAAGGGCAAAAAGGAAATGTTAAAGTTTGTTAAGATTAAAAGGCATACAGCACATGAAAAAACATGTGTATCTGATGTATTACAAAGCTGAAAAGTTTTTTGATTTCAAATTTATTTTGTTTGCAGACAGGAAAAAAAGTAGGAAAGGATAGTGATGTTGATGATGCCTTTTTTACTGAATTAAAGCATGTCCGAAAAGAAAAAACGGAGCATACAGGAAGTAATGCTACAACACCAAGAAAACATTAAGGTTTGTAAACATTTAAGGACATTAGATTAAGATATTTGTTTATTTAACCCTAGAACTACCATGGAATCCATATGGACCCCACAACCATTTTAAAAATATTGTATTTATTGAAGTGTCTTATCAATTTTTTAAAATTTCATGACTTTGTCACAAATATGTTTCTAAACATATATATTTATTTTGGTGAAAATTTAGTAAAAATTCAAAATTCTGTTATGGTGTTTATCGAATCTTACCATGGGATCGCATGGACCCCAGTGTAAATTCAGTATTGTATTTCAAGTCAAAAATGATTTTGTTGTTGTTTTACTATATAGAAATAAACCAATACATTGTAATGTGTTAGCTACAAATGTTAATGAATATAATTTATGCATAATTTATTATCAAAAAATTATTTCAATGACATGAATGAGTGGATACTGCAGATCAGATGCTGCATTGCTATTTCGCCAAACTTGAAACAGGGCTGTGTGTGTCATCACATTCCGGGAGAATATAGTCCTCGTTTTTACCTTAGAAAAATCCATTAGACAATTGCACTTTTATTGCAAAGGGCAATTTCCCTTTCATATTTTGCCGATTTGGATTAAAACTTGTAAAAGTTTTTGAATTTCTGGGGTAGGGGGGATCTATCCCCATGATCCCTCCATAAATATGGCCTTGCATAGAAAAAAATAGCCGTCTAATTGCCACATTTTCAAACATGTTGGATGTTTACTGCCTGAGTGAATTTGTCCTCTGGATGCATGTTAATCCTGACTGAAAGCAATGCAAGTCACACAAATGCTGTTTGTTTTTGCTTCAGTTTTCAAATGAGCTTTCAGCTTTACCGTAAAGTTGCCAAATGGAGAAAAAGTAATTAAAACTAGTGAAAAACAAAGTTCAAGAAAAAGAAAGCTGTCACATTTGTCCAAGAGAGCTACATTGGAAATTCCGTGGCATTTGCAGAAGTTGCAAAAAGTTTGTTTGTTTTCAACATTTGAACATTTTTTGCTCAATTTGCGACTAATAATTTTTTAACATAATTATTCTGCATTCGATGAAGAGTCAAATAAAACCTTGATACATGTAAATGTGTCTTTATGTTGACGTATTTTTGCAAAATATTTGATAATATTAGCTAAAATCATTAATAGTCAGGAATAGCAGACACCCGTGGTATGTGGCGGTCCAGGTCACCACCTGGGGGTGAAGGTATTATAAGGAAAACCTGGGTTCGCAAAAGGTTGTTCTTGATTTGGAGCCTGATCAAGCTGGTCAGCCGCCTGATGATGTAATTATTTTAAGTTTGTATTCCACGTGTCCCACGAGTTAGTGGGCGATTATAGGAGGCAACGTTTGCCGGTTTTGTTGACAATAGAAGCTTTGTAACGCAACCTTGCGTCCGACTTTATAGATTTGCGTGTTCAGTCGGGAGTTTGGACATAACATGGTGGAGGTGCTAGTGTTCACAGTTTTTAACTGTGAATCAATCGGAAATACACTTTTTGAGTTTAATTTTTTTTCGCGATAAATGCCAGTGATCGGGTAGACTATGTTGACCCGGGGACAAGCACATGCTAGGAATTTGGCGGGTTCGGCATCACATGACCCGATGGTGGGACCACCCGAGATTGTGGCCCACTCTACACCGGTTGCAAGAAGAGGGCGTGTGAGCGTATTGAACTAAGTAAGAGTGCCCCGTGTGGAGAGGCCGCCCCCTGTGGTTGCAAATACTCATAAACCGGGGCTGATGTATGATGGGGTAGGTGATTGCGGCGGTTGTTTTGGTGGGCTTTGAAGGCATGGTGCAGGCTAAGGGTTACCCCTGGAGATGTAACCTCGTCGGTTGAGGGGCCAGTTAACTGGTCACGCAGCACAATGGTTTGCGATGCGCAGTGGGGAGTTGTTAATCTTACCATGGTTACAGTTGGTGGGCTGGTTGCATCGGTTTTTCGGATCTTCAGCGTATAGTCCTCGGATGTGGCAACAATATGTGACCAGAAAACAAGGAAAAAATGAGCTAGTATATGCTTATCTCATTGAGATGTCCTCGTTGGCTCATTCCTTGAATCCAGCAACAGCGTATTGGATACCATCCTGATCATCTTAGAGGGGTTGTTGCCATTCTACCATGTGGCGCTCAGGGGATGCCAATTTTGCAATTTGGATGACTTATGGTTAGTACTTGTTGATTTGGACGAGTCGTACTGTTTTGGTGGAGCTACGCAGCTAACGAACCCATCACCGGGGGGTCAGTCATCACAACGGGCATTAATTGAGGCTCCAGGGACAAGAGCGGATGCCCCACGAGTTTGTTGGACAAGGGGTGATGCGGGTCATTCACCCTTTAAGCGGGCAAATGCCCGGCGCTTGAGAATTTTTTTTGAAATTATTTGATTGGTTTGGGGTGCCGAAATTTTTAATATCGGATAGCGGTACGCCGCAGTTGAGTTGGGTAACCCAGGATTTTTTTCGATTGTTCGGAATCCAGCATCGATCGGCGACCCCATATCACCAGCAGGCGGACGGGTAGGTGGAACGGTTAATTCAGACGTTACTGGTTACCGTGAAGTCAACAGCACCAGGGGGGAGGTTACTGTAAAGGGGGTGGCCCACGGCGTTGGCCCAGGCCGTGGCGGCGTACAATTTTGCCGTGAAGTCGTCCTTGCAGGCGTCGGTCTTCGAGCTGATGCATGGGTTTCGGTCACGGCTGCCTGTGCATAACGTCATGGGTCAGCCTCCGGTAGTGAGCCCAGAAGTTCTGCTGGTAGTGAGGCGTGACGGGGCACGGGAAGCGTTAAGTCAAGCCCAGGTGGTACAGAAAACACGTTATGATAAGTGGCGTCGTAGGGTTAAATTTGAAGTTGGGGATTAGTCTTAGTTAGAGATTTGGCCCAGGCTCAATTAATGCAAGGAAAATTTCAGGCCCCATATCATGGTCCCTATTAAATAATGGAGCGGGTCTCTGAGTTAAATTATGCTTTCCGGGACACGCGGCGAGGGACGGGACCCATTTTGGTGGTTCATGTTGATAATATTAAGCGTTATTTGCCGTGGCAAGCGCCTTAGGTTTTAGCGCTGCAGTCAAGACCATTTTAAAGTTGTGCCAAATCTTGGTTTAAGATAGTGTGTGCGCATTGGCCTACATATACTTGGCACGTAGGAGAAAGTGGACTCGTCCAAGTCCTTCAACCTTCAACTGCACCACATGTTACTTTGTCTCCCGCCTTATTCACGAAAACTCAGGTAACTTCTGTTGTTTTTTGGGGTTTTTTGCCAGTTGAGAGTAGGGGATTAACGTGGATTGGTTGCTGGGGGGTGTGCTATGCGAGGGGAATCTTTTGGATGGTGGAAACATCGAGTTTTTAGCTATTTTTTGATGTTTGTATCTCCTAGTTTTTAGGCATAATGACGCACGCAACCACCATGACAACGGTTACCATGACAGTAACCTTCTCAGAAAATGGCCGCCAGCGGTCCGTATCAGGGACGCTGGCAAGGGTAGATATGGGGCCATAGCATCGCGATCAGGCGGCGGCATGAAAGCGCTTGTAAAGTCAGGCCACTAATTGTGGATGCAAGTTTTAAACATCTGGAGTTGCTAAGAAGCGGACCGTGGGTCATGACCATGGAGATAGGCCGCCATTTGCTTTGCAGTCCTCAAGGGACCGCTCAGGACATGTGCCCGGGATGCGGGGCAGAGATCGTTATGAGGAGTGACCATGGATCCCACATCCACAGGAGGCAGCCGGGCCGGCAGCTAAAGTCTAGGATGTTCCTGGATATGAGCGGGCCGGCTGCAGTGGATTTGAAAGGGTCGGGCGGTCATCGACGAATTTCTGAAGGGGTCCATGATCTACCGGACGATTTTGTGTTCCCGGAACCATGCCTGCGAGTGGTTTATTTGGCACTGAATGCCAACTGTTTGCGTTGCTAAAATTTTTTTTCTGTTATTGTTACGCGGTTTCGAATAATTTTGATTATTCGGGTGTTTTGTAAGATTTTGTAGTTATTGTTGCTCTGAAGGTCAAGGACAATACTCGGAATGTGAAGTATCCCAGGTAACACAAAAATGTTGGGCCAATGTTGGGGCAATGTTGGTATGCCAACCAAATTATATTGGCATTAATGTTGGGCCAACGTTGAGCCAATGCTGACCCAACATAAAATGCCAATGTTGGGCCAACGTTGAGCCAATGCTGAC
>JAQGBW010004603.1:0-13468 GCA_034698625.1 Julus scanicus
GTACTTTTAACGCGTTTACATGGCTGACTCAATTGAAGCAAAGTACTTTTAAGTGCTCATGTAAACGCAGTATTATTCAACTCAATGGAATCCATGCAAATACTTATAAATAAAAAGTTATTGGTCATACATTCTCATATATGGACATAAGTGCCATATTTGGGTATAGACATGCCCATTTTCTGTTATGTCACGTGCTAGATCAAAATCTCGAAAAATAAAATAACTTAAAAATAATCTCGAGTGAAAAAATATCGAAAAGGAAAACCTCGACAGTAAAGTCTAAGTGTTAAGGTTAGGTTAGGTTTAATTTCCGATATTTTGGTTTTCGAGATTTGATTTTCGATGTTTTTTGATTCGAGATTTTGACCCAGTTCCGTTATGTCCATATATGGGATAATATGACATTCCCAATTTCTGTTATGTCTATATACGGGATAATGTGACATTTCCAATTTCTGTTATGTCCATATATGGGATAATGTGACATTTTCCATATATGCATATCCATACATGTGCCATTTACAGATAACCATATTTTGTGCAATATAATTTTATTGAAAATCTTGCATTCACGTTGGTCACCTGGGACCTGATATAAAGCGGCCCTAAAACTTTAATAAACACATGCAATGAGTGATCAATGAAGATGTACAACAACACAGCACGTGCCACATCTATTCGCAAATACAGCTGTGCCACACAACTGACCCAGAAAAGCAGCGGTGGGTAGGGATACGACCGCGTCATGCATATATCCCACGAAGGCCATGGCCAGGATAAAGAGAGGGAAACAGTGTGACCACTCTGCATTCTGTGCACGCTTCCGTTGAGCCGCGCAGTGTGTTGGAGGAATCCTAAATGACTTTTTTTGAGTCGATTTTGAAACCAAGGTCTAGCCTAGACGAAAATTGCCTTTTTTTTGTAAGCCATGGCTTAATAATCGTCTAAATTCATTGAAAATTCATACCTGTCAACTATATATTCTGCGTTGACGGAAAACGCTCAAAATGGTCTCTCCGTTTATTGTACACAGGAGGCCTTTGTGTTTCCCCCCACACTCCAAAATATGCCTCTTTTTGCCTTGTTCCTCACGGGTTCACCTTCTGTTCTGGATACGGGTTCTTATAAAATCCTTGATCAAATTGAAATTTAAAACATGTCTGTTTATTGTTCGTGTGCCAAACCTGCATTTAGACCGTGCCAAAAAATCACGATTCTTGCTCCCTATCGGTCATCTTCTGAAACGATGGGCTTTTCGTGACATGACTCATTGAATAATGCACATGGAAACATTTGTCACTTTTAAATCTGGTCTACGTTGCAGAATATATAACACAACGTCCATCTAGCCTCTGTGATACGGCATGTCACATCATTTTGTGAACATCAAATCAGTGATAATACAGCAGTCACGTGATGTTTCATTGCTCAGACAAAATCAGGCGAAGGAATATTTTTCAAACGGTAGATTTTAAACTTGTACAACTGTTGAACTCTGTGTTGATAACAACATGTCGTTAAAAGCGAAATTAAGTTGTAGCACCATGGTGTTAAATGCAATGTGAGTTTTTGTTCTTCATTGTGAAAACTAATTTTGAAATGGGTTAGTCAATTGTAAACATTGAGTGACAGACTGACAGAACAGATGTTTGACATCATAGTGCAACATAACAGACTATGATTACAAGGTTGGTTGGTTGAGAAGGCTTTAAGGGCCTAAAGGTATTTAAGGCTTGAAAGTATAGATTACAGGATTATAATCGGATATATATATATATATATTTTTTTTTTAAGTTGGCATTGTTCGTTATGTATAAATAATATTTCGGTTATAATGTTAGGTTGTCCAATAATTATGATATTAGAGGAGAGCCCATATTTGGAAAACATGTATTCGTGGTGTCCAACTCTGAATGACCCCTACCTCAGTGACGTAGGCGCTTCTGTCGCCCATTTAGTATAGTTGGTTGTTTGAACGAGGTAGGCCTAACATTATTGATTTGTCATTTCCTCGCATTACTGTTCAGTTCTTGAATCTAGTTCTAGTGTATCATTTTTTCTCCCCATCTGTATTCATGGCGTACGAATCGAATTTGAATCTTAGGAGCAAAACAGCCCTAAGGCGTTGTTTATTCCAGCATGTAAATTATTCGACCTTTTGGAATGATGTTGTATGAAATAGCATGACAAACTTTGTAAAAAAAATTCCTTTGCAACGTTTATTTTCTTCATTTCTTTCCGCTTATAACAGTTTTTATTAAAATGAATTTTCAATTAAAAATATGGGCGCTATCATCAAACATTTCGATATGGACATACATTACATCTCGAATAATTGGATCAGCCGATTAATAAGACCACATTTAACTTTTATTATGAAGACTTAACCAATGATGTCTGATACATATCCTTACATTTGCAAATTTGGTACACGTTTTCATAAATGATGCCCATACAGGGTGTACAGCAGCCTTGAAAATCGGGAAATGTGCTTGAAATTCGTTTTAAACAAGCATTTGATGCTGGAATTACCTGGAATTTTCGTTAATTGGAAAAATCTGATATTAAAATATTAATGGAAAAATAGGGTGGTAATTGATGCTGGGAGGAATCCTTGAATTTTTTTCAACCACATACACTTGCCACATTGCCATTTAAAGTGAGATTATTGCACAGTGGCAACATTGTTGATGCAGACCTCTCTTTATGGACTGATTCTCAGAATTGGAATCTGGCAATGTTTACAGTAATACATTTGGACAATTCTTATGGTCTATATTTCATTAATCTGTGGTGGTTAGACTTAATTAACTGTAGTTATGAACGTCATGGTTCTCTGGTTGATGAAACCAGAACTGGCGGTTAGCCTTGGTCTTTGTCTTGGAATGAGACTCATCTTTTCTGTTCTGATGGTTATGCTACCAAGAAACTTAACAGTGATACCAAAGCTAAACATTTCGAATATCAGCCATAGTCAGACACTTCATAGTCTGAGAATCTCTTCAGATTTTTGAATCGAGTCTTAAAATGACTGTCCCAGCCAGGGGCGCTGAGAGCCAGGGCCGGGCCCGGGGGAAAGGGAGGAAGAGGGAGGTCCTAGTTTTTACCTTAGAAAAATTGCATTTTTACCCAATAAAATTTACGTTTTTATAAAGAAAATTTGCATTTTTACCATAGAAAATTGCGTTTAACAGTTTTCATGGCAATTTCGAAAGGTCATTTTCCTGCGTCTTCCCTGCTAAAGAGGGAACAAATTTTCAATAAAAAAAAAAAAAAAAAAAAGGTCATTTTCAACATTTCAAATTTCTTTCGCACATATTCTGGAGGCCCGGGCCCGGGGTATTCCCCCTCCCCACTTCCCCCCCTCTCTCGTCAGGCCTGGTCTCAGCTCCAAACATTGATTCAACCGCTATATTCCAACCGATCCAACGACGGATTTTAGATTCTCGTAGCACTCACCTTCGACTCGAATTCCCCAGGAGGGACTTGAGGGTTCGCAACCCTGGAAGCACCATTTCGCGACCAGAACAGTCCGAGGGTGGCGGCAGTGGCGAATGGGGGAGACGTGAAGACAAGTACGATGTGGATCCCCGTCAAGAGGTTTTCACCGCCAAGGTTTCGAACCTGCCCAGCTGTTGCCAGGAGCAGGCCCCGGTTAACCGCTCACGATGCCTTTGACTGCAAACGGAACAAAGGACGGTCTGCAGATCCTCACGCGTCCTACCAAATCCTCCGAGGACGGACTGGGTTGAGGTTGAGGTTGTTGTTGGTTTTTTATTTTGCTCTTGCTCTTGCCAGTCACCAGTTCGGATTTCCGCATCCACCAAAATCTGCCCAAAATCCGTCACTGATCCGCGTCACACGCGAACAGAACCGATCCCCCGAGAGCGGTATTCCAAGGTCTGGGAACGATTCCTGTGCACCGCAAAAGACGCTAATCCGACACATCGTAGCCGTTTTGCCCGTCGTTCGAAGCATCTTTTCACCGGAGCCGCAACGACGCACCGGCGGTCATCTTTGCCTGCGAAGAACGACTTTTTTTTTAAAAAAAACCTTGTTTTACGCACGATATGAATGCTCCAGCAACACGGCCGCGAATGGGGATCAGAGCCACTGCCGTGACTGAAGAGGACCGTGTGAATGGGGAGGGTCGGCGACCATGGCGCCGCCATGTGGCGTGCCTGGGAAGCGAGGCTCCTCTGCTTCGACGTACAGGGTGCGACGAAAGGATTGTCGAGGCTCTGCCTTATGAGGAAATGGGTCAGCGATCAACGACCTCATTGATTCACGAGGTTTTGTATACCACAGTCGCTCAATGAATGTGTGTTTGAGTATACGGTATAATTTATATCCAAATGTGGTGTGTATGGGATTGATTCAATGGTGGCTCGACCCATATGCGATGGATATATATATATATATATGGCAGTCTACAGGGTGAAACAACCATAACTAATGCCATCACTGTTTTTTGAACATTTGTGTTTGGTGATGAATTCTGGCCATGGGCATTTCGAACAGGGTGCCCGGTAGCCTGAAAAGTCGGAAAATGTGCTTGGAGTTGTAAAGCTAAGTATCCACCAAAAGAAACATAAACATAAACATCAAACATACACAAAAAACACGAAAACAATGTTTTCAGCATGTTTTTTCAAACATGTGTTGCAAATTGTGTAAAAAACGACAAAAAAACACGAATGTACGCACATAAGACACATTTTAGAAACAAGGCTTTTTAACACGAAACTTTTGAGAAACATTTTTCCTTTGATCCGGACCGCCTCATCATCAGAAACATTGAAACGTGGGGAAAAAACGGAGGTTTTCCACACATGTTCGCAAACACTTCTGGACACATCAATGTTTGTATATGTATGTGTTTGTTGTGTATGTTTTGTTTCTCTAATGTTTCTTTTGGTGGATACGCACCTTAACACCTTGGAAAAGTTGGGAATTATGATTGAAATTCGTGTAAGAAAAGTCTATAATTATGCTTTAAATATTTTGTGTCAAAAACCAGTTTATGCGTTCTTGTACGCGTTGGGTTATTTTTTGTTAAATTCTGAAAAATTATTTATGTTAGGTTTGGTTAGGTTAGGTTATTTAAAGATAAGCAAAGTTTGGTTTGGTTAATTTTTTTTGTTTTAAAACCCATTTGTAACAATTTAGAACAATTAGTAAATTCAATTTAACAAGATAAAAACATTAATTTTCTTATGAAAATTTCAAATCATGTGTTTAAATATTTTGAAAGTCTTTAAAAATAAACAAAAAAGAATAACTATGAAACGGTTCCATTTCGGGAATAAAGAAAGTCACGTGTATACCCTTAAACTCAAGTCAATAAAGGGGTTGATCAGTTGACACATTTTCTCTGGAAAGGGTCACCAAATAAAGCAATCAATAAACTTCTATCACTTGGATTAGGTTTTAGCCATATTCGATGAGAATATATCTTTTTACAAATATCTTAAAAAGTTATTTGTCGTCTAGTTTTTACAGGCAACTGTTTCATTTAGAAATTCTTGCAAGCTAATTACGTTTTTAAATTAGACAAACAAAGCAGAAAACATAGAAATAGATTTTGCAATGTATATGTACATGTCCGGTTTGATTGAAATATGATTATGATAACCGAAACAAAAATCCTTACTATCCTGTACATCCAAAATTACAATCAGAATCCAAAATCAATTTCTCGATTTTCTCAACAGTTTTTGTTGTTAAGTTAGCTGTTTGTTGTGCCATTAGGAAATTCATTTGCCTAATCAGTCGTGGCAGGTTACTTTCTTTACTATATAGTCGAACTTTAGTTGACCTAGTGCACGAGTTCCTGTAAAACCATTCTTTGTTCTCCCTCTGACCACAAGAAATTTGGGCTGGAATGCTAATGGTATAAAACATTTTTTCCCTCAAAACCTTTCGACCACCAACGAATTTTAGATTTATAAATAGCACGGGGAATCAGGTCAATTCTGATAAGATATGGCTTTATTTGTGAAATCCCAAAGTTATGCCAAGATACATGAACACCTAAATTTGTGATGTTTGCATTGAAACACAATTCAGAACATGTATAATTTCTGTTTCTTGATTAATGTGGCTGGTTATGCAACGTCTGGTTCTAGGTTGGCTACCTCGTGCTGTGTGTATAGTGTATACCGTTTCTTGACGGTGTCTGGGACCGTAAAATTATGTATGGAAATTCCAAATATATTAGTGTTGGAGGGAGAAGACTAAAAAAACTGAACCATTGTTGAAACTGACGTGTTAGCCCCCCATCATCCCCTCGAAACCCTTGTTTCGTTCAGATAGGCAGGTGGCAAAAAAAAGAGATGGGAATGTGGCCCCCGAAGGCACCCGTCAACTCAAAACGAATAAAAAAAATCAGCCAAACATGCCATTTTGATGTTCCGAAATCAGATTCCCCTGACGTGAAGCGTCCATCTTGTTCTATGCCAAACAAAGCTCTGAGTTGGCCATGGCTTGAGCTTGAAGGATGTGCCAAAAGTGTATATCTTCAGTGTGGAAGGATTTCAAAGTTGATAAGCAACTTGTTGTAGTGTTTGTAATGTTGCGTTACCAGTGTTGGGTTCATCAATGCATAACATGTTATCGTTAAAATATTTATTTGTAAACTTGACTTGTGTTATCTAAGGACCCTCCTCCAAGAATGGGACAATAACGAGTGTTATGAATATTATCTTTGGTATTCTGGCCATAAAACTTATCACAAAACGTGTTTTGATGCTGTTTCTTCTGAGACGCAGTTGCTTGATGCCTGGTTAATACACTGCTCGTTTTTTTTTTTTTGTTTACTCAAAACTTTAATAGATGAATTGAGCAAATGCTTCAATGAATATTTGTTGTAATATGGACTGAAAAAACATTTGCTCTGTAAACCATGAATCCAATTTTAGTATAAGTCAGTCCTCAGTAATTTCCATAAACTTGCCAATTTAAGTTATAACTTGATTTTAAGCATGTAGCAGAACCCCTCTTATTCGTCCAGTTTGGGACTGGTGGTTGGTTGGTTAATTGAAAAAGCCGGTTAGTCCGGAGTATACATAAAATTATACATTGTATTAATCAAATACACATAGTAACATATACACAATCTGAAAAAATGTTTCCCAATGCCGACGCAGATAATTGTTCCTCAACATACTGCAGATGCCTGAAACACCAACGGTTAATCCGGAGAGCCGGTTAAGCAGGCACATGTATTTTAACGACAAATGCATATAGTACTTCCAAAACTACAGTGGAACCTGTTTAAATGCATCCTGTGTAAATGAATCACCTCCCTAAATGCATAAAATGTGCCGGTCCCGACGGCTGGTAACCAGTGTATTCATGAATCTGTCTAAATGCATAACCTGTCCAATAGCGTATTTTTCACATGTCCCATGAGTATGCATTTAGACAGGTTTTACTGTATTGCAGGTTGCTTGATCGATCCAAATTCTAACCTTAAATATTCAGCATCGTATTCAGATCAGAGATTAGCACACGTGGATTGAGTAATTGCTTAATTGTGCTCAAGAATAGTCATGGAAAACTGGAATTACTGGAGGCAATGCTCATATGCAGTCTTACAAAGATGGGCATTTGATCCACACAAAAAAAAAACTTTTCTTGATATACTAATGATTCGCTGCTTTTCATTCTTGAATGCAGTTCAGTAACGCTAAATAAGCAGAATATTAAAGTTTAATTGGCAGTTGGGATGAGAGTGTATCCAAGTGTATCATGGTCTACAATTATGAAATTAAAAGCAAAAGCTCTCCCCACGAACAACCGAGATGAGTAAGCGTTTTGCGTGCTTGGCGAGTGCAAAAACTGTTTTGCTTTTAGGTGAATACAATTCATAATAAATCAACGTGCTCGTCAATAGATTTTACAGCCCGATAAGAAATTTGCATATTTGCATTTATTTGCGAGGACGTAAACGGGGCGTTCCACGTCGATCGGCAGGCTCAACTCCATTAATTGTTTCTCAATAATGACATCGGACGTTAATGAATGGTACGGATCATGCATGAGTGCGCCCACGTTGGGTGTTCCCCATGACCTGCCAATGGGATATGGCTTTCAAGCTTCACAGGTTCTATATGCATGCCATTGAATAATTTAGAGGTCTACTGTACTATGTGAAAATTCTCTCGTTTCGTTGTGCCAAACTGAGGTTAAGGTACTCTCGTCTGGACCTTGCTATTTTTGTGCAGTGATGAAAGTGAGCAACTTCTTAAGTCGGTGCACAAGCCAAATCCAAGTCCTATACCTCATAATACCTGCCATGTATTTTTTCAAACACATTTTTCGAAAGAATACACATATTTTACAATATATTTCCGAAATTTAATATTAAGTAGAGTATAAACTACCATGTAGAAAAGCTGCTATCTGAATATTTTCAATAAAAAGCCTAAAATAAATGAATTTTTCTACTTTCACTGATGAATCGTAAGACACGTGCTGCCCTATCAAATCAAAATAATGAACTTCACACGTTTTGAAAAACATTTTTTTTAAAAAAAACTACTTGGTAATTTTTTTTTTAAAAATTGCTCTATTTGGTTCATATAATATGGTTGATCATAATACAATTTTTTTATTGTGCATAGTTGTATTACTTTGCCCACATCTGTGTTTGAAAAAAAAATACATGGCTTTCGCCCCACCTTAAGTGCACATTGGATCCCTCTCGAATCCTCCGTTGTGCACTTGTGCTTCCTATAGTATATTTACATACATGTGCGAATGTTCCAAGGAATGTATCTGTCAATATTGTTCTGTGTCCAACACATCGTTGAATATGATCCACATTACTTCGAGTCGGGATGCCTCGCGCGATGAAAGTTTGGGGTGAAGTCGGTTTTTCTATTCCAGATTCAAGGATGCTTGGGTCCGAACACGAGCAACCCGTCTACACATCGCGTGCCGCTCAGATACATTTTGAGGGGAAATATTATCATGATGCCAGAACACACATCGCCGAACATTCGTCGGGACACCTTGAGTCTGTGACGAAATCGCCTGACGAATGTTCAGCGGTGTGCATCTATCATGAAATGATATATTTATTATATAATTATAACGGCTGTAGTTGTTTTTCGTAAGTTAATTAAGGTAGAATTCGTCCAAACTGTAGTTTTCATTCTGCAGAAAAACTATAGTTTCACTAAAAATATAAACAGGAAGTTCTTTAGTTAATATTTTTAGTGCAACTGCAGTTTGGACGAAATTACCCAAATTAACTGAAGAAAAACTGAAGAATAAATACATTTTTTAAAAAGTTTATTATAAGTTTATTTTTGGCAGGGACTTACCCCAGTACCACAGTTGCTCACCAATTTGCAGCTCAAGTTTTATCTTTTCTAAGCTGCATCTCAAGCTTAAGCTAAAGCTTGAGATGATACCCTTCAACAGTTGCAGTCTCACATTTGGCTGTCTTGAGCTCGTCTTAGAAATTTTTCTGTGCAGCTGTTTTGAGCATCTGGGACTTGAGACGGAGCTCGGTCTCAAGCTCATGCGATTTAAGCAAGTGCAATCTTATTATTTAGTTTATCCCAGTCCCAAACTGTACTGCATGCAGTGTTTCATAATTATATATACCTATAATATATAAATTGCAAAATTTTACCCTTTTTCATCCAGTACAGTTCAGCTAATGAATGTATATGGATTTCATAGTTGGTTAATGGAGTTCTTTATTATTCTCGTTTTTAACAATGCCCTAAAAGAATAAAAAATATGTATTTATCGAATAACCCTATATCGCACCCACATTCATCAGTTGCAACCAGTGACTGCAACATGATTCAGTTAGTGTTGACCCCAACACTTATTTTCGCAGATGTTTTTTGGTATTTTTTTTAATGCGGCATTATACCAAAGGCAGGTTTTGCCAAAGTTATGCTAATTTGAACCCATTAACATTTCCATAATCTCTCCAGGCCCGAGTTATATATCGTCCCGGTCAGGTCATGAGTTGGGGAAAACTTTTTTCTCCCACGTTTGGATGAAATTAATTCTGATGTAAATTTCACTAGGAAAACGAGGTTTGGGAACGATGGAAATGATAAAACGACACATCTGACCCGTGTCATCTCTGTTTCAAAGCAGTGTTCATGCTGTTTTGTTAATCTGAAGTGTTCAGGAACAAACCAATGCAATTTTGGTTTTTTTTCAATCTCCCATAACGCATAACTGTGACGATAATATACGGAAATAATTTTATCAGAACAACGTGCCTGGCCATAACCGGCATTTTATAACATTGCCAAAATTGAAAACTTGTTGCTCGGATAAATTTACCGGTAACAGTTCTACGAACCTATGCATGCGCGCACATTTTATACGTTAACCAAAATTTGATGATAAAGTATGATAAGCAAATTTCTTTGTTCGGATGACCTCGCCTAACCTCGATGCATTTATATAATGCAGGTTGCGCTCCAAGTCACAGAAAATATAGTAATACGATTACATTCTCGTTTATAATGCAGCAACCACAATATATATATGCTCGGTCGCTAATGCGTGCATTAACATCTTTCGGAAATCTAATTCAATTTTAATTAGCAATTTTAATTGTACAATGTTAATTAAAACATGATTTCATCTCCAAATACGATGTCTGCACTTTTTTTTTTCAAACTATAGCGATTTTTTTGTTAAAACTTTCTATTATTTGTTTTTTCTAACTTGAACGATTAATATAGTTTTTAACCATGATTCAAAATATGGATGCATATACAGTGTATTGTAAGTGGTTTTTTGCTATATTTGATTTCTGCAAAGAGTTCAAAGCTCCCCCTCCTTCAAAATAGTGAAATATACAGGGTGTCCGAAATGCATCCATGGGAACTTTTATCCAATATTAGTGTTGGGAATTGCCCCAACACTAATATTGGATAAAAGTTTCACAACAAATAAATACTTAAAAAATCGAAATTATAGCACTAAAGGCTAACCATTAAATTAGGAACGAATACATTCCAATTGAAACAAATTGTAGTTTTTTTTTTGTTTTGAAATTAGAACAGAGACAGCCAAATCCTAAATTTTTTTAAATATTTTTTTTTCATCTCTATTACATTTTTCTCATTTTATACTATTTTTAATTGTATTTTTTATTCTATTGTTTGCATGTATTTGTTTATGAAATTTGTTTAGAATTTTGACTGTTTACCATTGCACATTTCTCCAATGTATCAACTGGCAAACACATTTTGGCATAATATGCCCAACTTTGAGTTGTTAATATTAAGATTGAAATCTTGTTTTGAGTATTAATGAATTGGCCACTTAAAAAGTGAGAGCTTAAATTACCAATATTCCCCAAAGTTGGCATGTTAATGAATACCAATCATCATGCAACAAGTAGTAATCCTGGGATTGCCCCATTGTGTTTTTGGATATGAATTCTGCTCTCTGATTACAATGAATCCTCATAAAAAAGAGCAAAAAGTGCTATATAAATTATGTTTTCCAGTTATTATTCAAAATCACTCTTGATTATGTTTCCAAACCGGAAATGCATAGGGGCTACCCAGCGTTTAGGGCGTCGTAATTTGCATTTAAAAAAATAAGAACAGGTGAAGGATTGGGAGGAGGTTATCGAACATTTTGGGTGCAGAACGTGCATGCTCATAAAATATCAACCAAATTTTGGCCTACTCTTCCCACGTAAGTATTTACTGATTGCAATATCGTATATACTATCAGTACACGCTCTTTGTTGAAAGTAATTTCTACAAAATCGATTACTGCACGTTTTATAGTAAAAACAAAAAAATGTACACTGATCTGCAAAAGGCAAATTAGACGGCTTTAAAATTCACAAACTTTTGAACAAGAATTAATTATCTTTCTAACAATGGCCCACCAATGGTCATTGCATGCCTACGTTAAAATAATCGTTTGGCTAATTAGGATTAATCAACTCGGTTCTACTAATAAGGTTAGTTGAAGAAAACAATTAAGGTTGATCAATAAAATCCTAAGATGTATGTCGACTATACAGAAAAATAACATTTGCGCACCCATTTGGTGGTTACCTCTGCATGCAGCGGCGCACCTTGAAACCTAAATTAAATTAAGCATCTCTTAAAATGTTAATTAAAAAGTTTCACCCACAAGTAGGTTTTCTAACCTCTTTGAACACTAGTTGAAGACTTCCAAAAATACATGTCAGATTGCAAGGCTGACGATTCACATGTGCAACACCCATGTATTCAACTATGTCCATAAATTTGCGATGAAACAGGCCTACACGTTTCTACAACCATAAACCTAATTTAAAATGCTGAAAACAACGACTATAAATGTTCCAAATCCCAAACAACTTGCATTTCTAATGAGAGACCAAGTACTTGTATTGCGCTGTAAAAGGTCGGTTTTACGAGCTATGGGTTGTAAGCGTGTTCTGCCACAGTTCTGGCGACTAACATGTTCATATTACTACTAAGACAAGTTGCACATACGCGGATATACTATCATAAATTGTAGGCAGAGTATTATTTTAACATAAAAACCTTCAAAATGTAGGGAAAATGGATAAAATATGCATGGATGGTGTTGAATCAGCTCTTGACATCAGACTCTTGCACAAAAATGTTATACCTCACAATATTTAATTTCATCAAAAATTCAATTTTATCTTAAATTTGAATTACATCAGCTATGGTGAAACATTATTTCGAGTTTCTATTTCATGTACGAAACGTTTGTAGTCTGTTATAAATGGTTCTTATTGACCAAGGCCCTATATGTCCGACATTTTGTTGGGAAGGATAGGGTTCAGAATCTTGAGGTAGAGTATTTTGTCCATGTAATTGGTCCAGGTGAAAATAAAGATTCAATGCAATGACTGTACTACAATTGTAGGCAATTATTATTTTTAACATAAAAAACTTTAAAATGTAGGGAAAATGGATAAAATATGCATGGATGGAGTTGACTCTGCTCTTGGCATAGCAACTCTTGCACAAAAACGTTATGCCTCATAATATTCAATTTCATCAAAAATTCAATTTTATCTTAAATTTTGTATTTTGTGTTATAAATGGTTATTATTGACAAGGCCCTATGTCATGATATTGTGGGAGGAGGAATAGGGTTCAGAATCTTGGGGTAGACTATTTTTTTGTCCATGTATTGGTCCAGGCGAAAATGGAGATTCAAGGCAATGTCTGTACTTGCACATGCACTAAAATGGCGCCCAATGGCTAGTAGCTCATCTAGGATTGAAAAAAAGGGGAAATTCCTTATTTGCAGCAATATGAGCGCATGTCTGCTGATGAAACTGTCCAAAAGCATATTTTTCACCTGTCCCAAGAGCATGCTCTACTGTAGGGGAGAGTGGGGTGTAATGGGACGCCGGAGGAATGGGACATTGCCAATAATTTAAAATTTAAAAGGGTAAAAAGTTTGACACTCGTTTGTCTACATTGCACTT
>JAQGBW010004604.1:0-13468 GCA_034698625.1 Julus scanicus
AGAAAATTTGCATTTTTACCAAAGAAAATTTGCGTTTTTACCAAAAAAATTTGCGTTTTTACCATAGAAAAATTGCATTTTTATCATAAAAAATTTGTGTTTTTACCATTGAAAAATTGCGTTTTTTAGCATAGAAAAATTGCGTTTTTATCAAAGGAAATTTGCATTTTCATCATAGAAAATTTGCACTTTTGCTTTAGAAAAATTGCGCTTTTGCCTTAAAAAAATTGCGTTTTTAACATAGAAAATTTGCGTTTTTACCAAAGAAAATTTGCGTTTTCACCAAAAAAAAATTGCGCTTTTACCATAGAAAATTGCGTTTTTCAGTTTTCATGACAATTTCGAAATGTCATTTCCAACATTTCAACACTAAAAATCCTGGGCCCTGGGTTTTTTCCCCTCTTGCTCCCCTCTCTCGTCAGAACTGCTGGCGCCCCCCGATGACTGCGCCCGGGTCAGCTTGCTCCCCCTCGCTACGCCTCTGCTATGCTACCACCTGAAACGTTCCCACGTACCACCAGTGGTACGCGTACCACCGGTTGGGAACCATTGTTCTAGGGGGTTCCGTTTCCAATAAATTTGAAATTTAAAAAAATACATCTTCTATCGAAAAATGGTGTTAATAGTTATTAAAATAGCATTGTTTGGTATGAAAATAACACATATTTAAAATTTCTTGAAAATGGTTAAAATTAAAACGTTATATTAACCTATATAACCTATATGTATATATATAACCTATGGAGAAAATGCTGTAAACCTATATTCACCAAAAAAAACAAAAAACGTTTTATTAACGTTTCCAAAAACACCATTCGTTGTTTGCATGTTTTTATCAATTATATTGGTAAAATTACATAGTATTTGTATAACAAATAACTAATAATTAGCATTTGATTAGATAAACATAATTTGGATCTTTTCTACAATTTTACCACCATGACATTTTATTGATTTTCTAACCTACCTAACCGAACCTGTTGTTAAATGTCACGTTTATCCCAGTAATGTCACTTTTTGTGCAGTGTTTATGATGAAAAATCATTTAACAGCAGGTTAGGTTAAGTTAGATTAGGTTATAGGTTAGGCTAGGTTAGGTAATGTTAGAAAATCAATAAAATGTCGTAGTGGTTAATAATTCCACTAACGTTAATAAAAACGTTTTGAAAAAAACCGTATTCATGTTAGCCGTTTGTATCTTAATTGTTGGTAATTGTCTTTAAAAAATGTCTCAGACATGAAATAAGTCTTAAAATAAAGACTGTTTGCGTTTTCAATTAGGAAACTTAGCGTTTCTAAATTTTCATTTTTACCTTTGAAAATTTGCATTTTAACCTTAAAAAAATGCGTTTTTTTTCCTTAGAAAAATAACACTTTTAATGCTAAAAAAATTACATTTCAGAGCAGAAAAATCAGATTAAATTCAAATGTGCAACTCCCCCTTTTATATTGTGCCGATTCGGTTAGAAATTTGTTAAATTTCTTGGATTTCGGAATGGGGGGAGGTGATTGCTCCAAGAAGAATACTTTCCCCCATATATTCGGCCTTGTTTGTGGCGAGAATTATTGCCTGCATTAATATGCAGTAAACGCGATTGTGCTACATTATGTAGACAGACAAACGAACAACCCAGGCTTATAATTTTCAAGTGCAAGCTGCCTCAAAGCCTAGATGGTTAGATTAGCACCAGCAGCTCGTATGGAAACAAATTCTTAATTTGTTCATGCTCCCCAATCTTGATGTCTTGTTTTCTTTTATAGAAATAAGTTAAGGGAAGTTTTTATCATGTAGTGATTGCAAATAATTCACAAGAATCAGAGTTCCGTTTTTGCTATTTTCACACATAGGTTATTATGCAGACGAACTAGCCATGGAAGAAAAAATCCAAGGAAATGTAACTGTAAGGGTGAAAAATACTTCAAGAGGATTTCATCTCAGCAACCTATCATATATTGGTCCAGTAATCATGGGGTTTGGAGGTAGGCTGAAGTTGATTTTAAAATGGTACTTGATGCTATATTTGTTGTTCATTAAACTATAAATAATGATACAGATTGCTTAACTATTTGCATCATCAAAATTTCACGTGGAAAGGCTACAAAAGTTTTGTATATACTATAAAACATATATTGAAAAGAAACAAACAGCACGTTGCAACCTCCATAAGAATGAGTGCAACTATGCACTCCCAAGGGCATCAAAAATCCGTATGATTGCACTGCAAATCACGGCCATTTATCGCCTGCTAGTCCTTAAAACTGCAGCCCATAACGTTTTCCTGATAGTCTTTGGAGGTGGAAGATATACAAATGTAAAAAAAACCGATTCATCATAACTTCATATGCTTGTTTCAAGGCTTAGGTCTGACCACGCGTGCGATCAGTTCTACTACGAGGAAGGTCGTACATACGTCAGATGGATGATCGGAGATCGGAGCAAGTGGTTGGCCGAGTAGCTGGCACGTGTTGGGCTGTGAGGCCAAAGATGCTGGGGATTTTATGGACCGTAGGGGCGGGCGCCGAGAATTGCTGAACGTTGCTGTGGCATTATTGGAAGAATGCCGGAAAGTGGCAGAGTCCGAAGGATTGTCATAGTAGCTAGTAGAGCGGGGGCTGGATCGGCCATCCAAGTAAATGCCGGCAACACACGGTCGATGAAGACTGACTTCGCCGGTGCCATGTAGGATGGTGAAATGTTTGTCATTCCTGTGAAAGACGGAAAAGGGGCCTTTTGGTATGGTTGCTGCAAGGATGAAAGGATGAAATCTGTTCAGGAAGACGTGTGTCGAGTTTGCCAGACCGCGGGAGACAAAAACCGGTGGCTGTGGACGGTTGAAGAGGAGGTTTGCAATTGCCTGGTGGAGGTCAGTGATGAACAGATAAGGCAATTCATCGGCTGGCGTAGGGGTGAAATACTAAATAAGATGGACTGTACTGCAGATTACCATTTCTGCAGGTTAGTCACCGAGGTCGGGACGAATGGCAGGGCAGATGCACAGCAGCACTGCCTGGAGGGCCGTGGACAAGAGGTCCCCTTGTGGCACATAAGGCCGCTTTTGAGGTGCCAGTGAAATCATTCTATCATACAATTATCCTTTATATGGTGCAAAGTGGTCGGGATTCATTGAAATCCAGTAAGGAGGTTGAGGCATGCGAAGAGGTTTGCTCTGAATTCCCATCCCTGGTCAGTGGTCACATGTTGGGGGACCCTAAAACAGGAGATCCAACCAGAAAAAATGCGACCGTAATGTTAAAGGCCAGCTTATCAGGGATCATGAAAACTTCAGGCCAGCACTTAAAGCGGTCGATGCTTGTGAGCATGTACACATTGCTATTGTTGGGGAAGAGGTCCCACCAGATTGATGTGTACATGCTCAAAGCAAGCACTGGGCAAAGGAGTAGGAGCAAGAAGAGCATGTGTGTCGAAGAACTTTTAATCGCTGCTACAGAAGGCAAGCCTGAGACCAGGTGGCACGGTCTATTTGGATGGACATCAAAATGAAACGCGTGTACAGCAGCCTGGTGGATGTGTAATTTCCAGCATGTGCCAGGTTGTGCAGTGCGGGAAAGATAGGCCATCAGAAAGACTGCAGAACACACGACCTGGGGCTGTCTATCGACATATCACATACGAGTGGAAGTGGAGATAAAGCTTATCAGGCACACCTGTTAAAGATGAAGGCCTGTGTCAGTGTAAGCAAGCCAGGACTAGAATTCTGGATCAGACACTTGGGCTGTGTGGGCATGCGAGACAGTGCATTGGCAACAGAGTTCTCTGAACCAGCGAGATGTTGAAGATCTGCAGCATAAAAGATGCTTCTCTGAGCTTTTGGAGCACAAATGTCAGTGGTTTTTGATTGGTAAACAGCGTCAAGGCTCTAGCCTTCAGCATATGCCAGAAGTGTTTCATGGCGGGAAAGGCTGCTTGCAACTCCCGGTCGAATGTGCTGTAATGCCTTTGTGCATCAGCGCACTGCTTTGATAAGAAGGCCAGGAGCTGCCACCTAGTATTCATGAGCTAATGCAGTGTGGCTCCCATAGCAAAATCCGATGCATATACCATTAGTCCCACAGCACGGGTTGAACGTTGCACTTCTTGCAGCCTTGCGATAGCGTGTGCAGGCTGGATTGAACATGAGCGTTGTGGAGCAGAATATGCCAGTAGAATCCGACCATCCTGATTAACTGCCGAAGCTGAATGAAGCTCATAGGTTCAGGTAAGTCGCGGATGACGGCGACCTTGCTGGCGAGCGAAGTGAGTCCAGAGATGCTTACAGTAACTCAGGAAGTAATTTAGGGAAGCTTGCGTGAAAACGCATTTTCTGAGATGCATCATGAGACCATACTCGCTCAACCATTGTAACAGGATCTGGAGATGACTCCAGTGTCCTTGAGGGAGCGGGACACTACAAAAATGTCATTGATGTTAATGTAGCAGAAATCAAGATCCCGACCATGAAACGCTGGAATGTTTTGGCAGTGTTTCGGAAGCCGAAAGGCATCTTTGAGAACTCGAATAACCCAAACAGAGTGATTGACTGGTTTTTGCAATATCTTCTGAATCCTCTGGGATCTGGTTGAATGTTCAGACCAGATCAACAGTGGAGAAGACAGTCACACCAGCAAGCTTCTGTGAACAAAACTGAATGTGCGGGATGGTGTAACACTAGTAATGTTTCAGCGTTAAGCCGTCAGTAGTCACCACAAGGGCACCTGCTGCCAGACCTTTTTTCGACCATGTGCGGTGGGCTACCCAATGACTCAGAATGCCGGCAAATATCTTTGCGGAGCATATCCAGGAGCTCAGCCTGCTCCGCGGCAAGGCGGCTTAGGGAAGTCGATGAGGTTTCGCAAAGAAGGGTGGGCCAGTAATAAAAATGTTGTGGTTCACTAAGTGGTGAGTGCATTAGGTCTGCGATGGAGCTGGTCCATCGCGATGGAGCAGCACGATCGGCCAGTTATCAGTCTGGGGCGTTACAAGGTCTTTAAGGCACCGGTAGGCGAATCTGCACCTGCAGAGGGACCCAAGAGTATGCAATGTGATTGATGGTCTGTGAGCGTGTAGGCGTGGAGGTTAACGGATAACCCTAAATAGTGCATGAAATCCCTGCCGATGATTTGTCGGTTTTCTTCTGTGATGAGAAATGTCCTTGCAAGTGGACTATGTAGGCCAAGGGTGAGCATGATCGCTAGCTGTCCATGTGTATGGATTATAGTGCCATTCGCTGCACTATGGCACTATGCAGCTGTCAAAGAGCTGTGGTGGCCAGCTTAGTTTTCCAGAAATATGGCCAGAGCATTGCAATGTTGGGCCTGCGCCCCAAATTGTGTGTGGAAGCAGCAGGAAAGTTCCTAGTGTTGATGGAAGCCGGTTGGCTGGCAGGGGTTGGAGGGCGAGGCATGTTGTAGAGAGTATGTGTGACTATGCTGAATCTGTTGTTCCAGTTTTCCGCAACACTTGTGTTTTTAACCTTTTTAACCATATTTATTTATATTTATATAAGTATTATACTTGTTTACATAATATGTTCTCTTACCTGTTTTTCGGAATGAAGAGCCATTCCCCGACTTGGTCCTGAAATGAAATGAAGAGAAACTAAAAAGAATCTGGTAATAAATAAATAATAATAAGAATGGTTAGTGTCCAGAAAGAGACTTCCCTATTAGCTTAGGGAAGTTGGGAATCGGCCGACTGGTCACATTGTCGAGGCGGCCATCTTGATCCTCAATAATCTGGCCGCCACTTAATCTTTGGGTTCTAGGATCCTCCCCACCAGGCCGACTGAGCACCGGATTGGTGGCACCAGATTTTCGCCACCAGGCATAGTTCGCACCAAGGCACCTGGCACTAGGGATTTGTTGCACCACGTGAGTGTGGCACACATACACGAATGGCACGCGGACTATTTACACCATCCCTATTTTCACATATATAAAAATGAGGAATAGGGAAAAGTGTGACATGATGACTAGCAGCCCTGAGTTTCGTCTGCTAGTACCGAGTGCAATGATAGGTAGGAGCGATCGTTATTTAGATGGGTAACTATGATATCTGTTGTTTCGTAAAAAAGTAATTATTTAATCAATATTGTTTTAAGAACTTTGTAATGATCCCCTGGGGGTGGAACGCGCATGGCGGGATATGGTCCTTTGCTGGTTATGTGTGGAATGCGTGGGGAATGTTTACTAGTAATGTAGTTGCGCAATGTGTGACATTCGAAATGCGGTTGCATAATTAGGAATGTACTGGAAGGTTGCATAATTGGGAATGTTCTAGAAGGTTGCTTAATTCTGTCGCCCAGGTTGCCACCAGGGTAATGTGATGATATATAAGAGGAACCTGGGCCGACTTTGGGGTAGTCAGTTCTCAGGGCCTAATCAGGCAGATCAGCCGCCTGGTTGTTTGTTAAACGGTTGTGTTCCTCCTTTTGTAAGTCCACGGATTATTTAATGTTAAAGTATTGTTTCAAGTCTTCAGTTAATAAACATGTTTAAAGTTTATAACGGCTGTCTGTGTTGGCAACGCTTGAGACAGTCGTCATGGAGTGCTACACCCTTACAACTTATTTAAATGTACAGCGAAGTTTGTCAATCTGGTTTTGTTATTGTTCTTTGAATTGGGTTGTTAAACGCCGAGTGTATAGGAAAAGAACAGTGGAAACTATAAGGAGGGTGTAAACTGTTAAATTTCTTGATATGGGTTCAATCAATTTGAATAAACTAAACATACGATTGTTGCACAACATGGCACTTTAAGGAAATGATGAGCTACCAGTACTGCAGCTGTGTTATTTGTGTTACCTTTAAAATTAATAATCGGTGGGCATACAAATTCAGTAATGAATGTTTATCTAAATATGCATATATACAGTAACCTTACATATTTAACCTACATGGGCAATTTAAGATATGCATGCAGTACAATGTTGTTTTTTCAAATTTTAAAATATGTGTTGTTTCATTGTCAGAAATTCTGTTGAGAAATCAAGGATCATGCCTATGTCAAAGGAAATCCGCTTGCTATACATTGCAAAATCTTTTGGAGAATTGAATGGCTTTGTAGATGTTGCGGCCGGATCCAAACAAAGATCCAAAACGGTATATTCTGCTACCTAATATTCTATTAACTTGATTTAGAATGTTCTAATTGCGGTGTTTTGTATTTATGTAGTTTGTGCAAGCTGTTGATAAGATTTATAAAGCAGCCGATGAAAATTAGAAATTAGGGGATGAGGAAAAAAGCTATGTTCTGTATATGCACTGTTTTAATGCAATGAAGCAGATTTATTTTTCACCGGAATTTAAGAAAGATAAGGTATACAAATATAAGTGAACCTGTGATACTGTAATTTTATGAATAAATTGGATCCTTTGTACCATTGAAGTAACTTTGAATAACATTGTGTTATGTGACGTTATTTTATAGAAATATTTTGAAAATATGATTGGAACTGCAAGAAGGAAAACTGTGTGGGAATAAGCTTTAGAAATTGGCGAGCAGTTTAGAAAAACGGTAGTATTATTGATAATCCAATATGATAAACACCATCAACTAATGTACCACTGCCTTCCATAAATCGGTCTTTAAAGCCTGCTGTCATAACCAAGTCTTCAAAGGTAGTTCCACAAGCTGCTGAAGATGACTTGGCAGAAAAAAAAATTAATTCGTGATGTGGTCACCAGAAGCCAACAAAATATTGAATCAAGTTTAAGCCTAGAAAAAGAGCTGTAAGTAGCAAAATGCTCTAGTATAAATCATTTCATTTTATTGTGTATAATGCATGGTGTTTCATTTTTCACAGGCTAGAAAAAGAGCAGGAAATATTTAAAATAAGATTACGACGGGAAAGGGATGCTGAAGAAAGTATGGCACTACTATTGAATACGGGACCAGGGGTAGATTTTTTTGCTTGGCTCCGCCCTTATTTCACGAAATGGCGGGAAGAAACAATAGTAACAAATTATTATAGCTGGAGCCAACGACAATTTGCCCCTTGCATTTTGAATTAATTTATAAATGATGAATAGGCGGGAAGAGATTTTTATGAAATCAAATTTTAGTGAATAATAATTAACTTTTCAAATTAATTTTAACATAGTTAACAAAATGGCGGGAAGAAACATTACAAGCAAATTGTCATGGAAGGACCAAAGGCGGAGTCAAATTTACCTACCGCCCCCTGGTCCCGTATTCTGAAGTAGTGCCAAAAGGGCAAATTGACCGCCAAATGGTTTAATCCTTTTTTACAACACCATTCTCCAAATCCTTTAGGTAAGCTGCTAATTATTCTGCACTTCTTTCTTCCACATCATAAATATACACGATATACACAAGGAGAGTGTAGAAGATATTTTTATTTTCAAACCGGCATCTGAACATATGTTCAAAACCCTGTATGTTTTCACCTGTGAACACGTGGAGAATGTTAGGAACATAGCAGTGCATTAAGGGGCCATTATAAAAGGACAACCCCAAAATTCCGTCAAAATTTTACACCCTGCACCCTGTCTACATTGTGTCCACTTTTTTTTTTCTTTTTTTTAAAGCATGGCGTCGAGAAAATCTGTTGGAACATAATACAAGTACAAAGGCCTATCCTATAAATGACATTTTCCCAGATGCTTAACAGAAATTTCCTGGCTTTTAAGGAAAATTTCAGCATAAAATTGGTGTTTAACACAAAGTTTAGCACAATTCCCGACTTTCCCAAGGTGTTTAAAATTGAAGTTCATTTGGGACACATTTTTGCTGTTGTCCATTTTCCCTTTCGCTTACCTTTAAAACTCAAACAGAAAATCCAAAAACTGCTAAATACCATTAATGGCCCCTTAAAGTTTTGTGTTTTCAGAATATCTTATTTCTGAAAACTAAAAGGATTTTAGTTAGGAGTCATTCAAGTTGTTGCTTTAGGTGTCTGAAATTTATCTTTGGAACTTAAAATCTGAATCAAAAACCGTTGTTTTCTGTCAAAACTTATGCTTAGTTTCTAAATACGGCATTGATGCTTATTAGATAAAATATAAGTGCTAAAATTTGAAGTTATTTTCATTGCTTAATGCAAAAAAGGTGTTGAAGTTACCTTAATGCATAAACTGTTTGTTAATTGTGCTAATTTCATAGCTGTTCGTTTTTTTATTTTTTGTAATATATTTACTTCGTGCTATTAGTTTAGTCTACTTCATATCTGATTCGAATGATTTGATAACCCGTGACCTATCGTGGGGTAGAATTAGCAAAAGATTTTTCTAAGATATTCTAACATATTTATAGTTAAGAAAATGGCGGGAAGAAACATAAGGAAAAAATTCTCATGCCAATAGACTTTGTGTTAACTTAACAATTTTGAAAGCAAATGCATGCAGTTTTACACCTAATTTTAAAACCTTGTTTTTAAGTTAATAATGTTATGTTCAAATAAAAATATACCTACCCAGGTTCAATTATTTCAGCTGGAATATTGATACTAGATGGACAGTTTATATGAGATTGCATAAAATCGTTTGCATTTCTTGCATCCATTAAAATAAAAATAGAGGAATTTTCCGTCAAAAGCTTGTATAACGACTTGCAGCTTACACTCACAGGAACATCAGAGAGAGATTTGGAAACTGCATTTAAAAGCATATGACCATTAACAATAACAATGCTGTGGGGTAGTAACATGGAGTGAATTATAATACATCAATTTAAAAATACTTGTTCTTAATATTCACATCTTCAATTCCAATGGCACCGACAACGGGTTTATAAAGTCCAGTCTCAATCTTGACTTTCTTTTTAGTTGAAGCTTCTTCCTGTGATTTTGTTTCAATTTTGACATTCTTTTTGTTTTAAGGTTCTTCTTGTGCTTTTGCTTCTAAAATCTTTTTAACTTCTTCCTCTTCTTTTAGTAATTTGTATCTAGAATTTGTTTTAAGATAATAGGACATTTCATGTGTTTAGATCATAGTTTCTCAAATCGTGTGCTTTCACATTTCGATAGTAAAATAATTTTGTCAAAATCAATTGTAGTATTATCTTATGTATTTGTAATCATATACAAATTACAGCCATTTCAACATGTAATTTAGAATTCATTTATTTTGCTCAATTTGTAATGCAACTTAGTTCAATTTCCAAGTAAGCCCCAGTTCGATAAAGCTTGAGAATTAATCATATTTGATTATCAATAATACTACCGTTTTTCTAAACTGCTCGCCAATTTCTAAAGCCCATTCCCACACAGTTTTTATTCTTGCAGTTCCAATCATATTTTCAAAATATTTCTATAAAATAACGGCACATAACACAATGTTATTCAAAGGTACTTCAATGGTACAAAGGTACCAATTCATTCTTAAAATTACAGTATCACAGGTTCACTTATATTTGTTTACCTTATCTTTCTTAAATTCAGGTAAAGATTGAATCTGCTTCATTGCATCAAAACAGTGCATATACAGAACATTGCTTTTTTCCTGATCCCCTGATTTCCTATTTTCATCGGCTGCTTTATAAATCTTATCAACAGCTTTGCACAAACTACATAAATACAAAACACCGCAATTGGAACGTTCTAAAACAAGTTAATAGAATAGTAGGTAGCAGAATATACCGTTTTGGATCTTTGTTTGAATCCGGCGGCAACATCTACAAAGCCATTCAATTCTCCAAAAGATTTTGCCATGTATAGCGGGCTATTTCTTAACAGAATTTCTGACAATGAAACAACACATATTTTAAAATTTGAAAAACAACAACAACATTGTACTGCATGCATATCTTAAATTGCCCATGTAGGTTAAATGATGTAAGGTTACTGTATATATGCATATATAAACATTCATTACTGAAGTTGTATGCCCATCGATTATTAATTTTAAAGGTAACACAAATAACACAGCTACAGTACTGGTAGCTCATCATTTCCTTAAAGTGCCATGTTGTGCAACAATCGTATGTTTAGTTTGTGGCGGCTCTAACTTACCAGCGGACTAAGTGACGTCACAACGTCCGTCAGCACCAGGGACACTGACCACTGCCCAAGGCCATCTGGCTGACGTAGTGATCAACACCCTAAGGCTCTCTCTCTCTTGGCCCCCAGCTCTTAACGAGGTGAGATGTATCTCCCCCATCAGCTTGCCAAAAACAACATCAAGCAACACTAATCTATTCTAATTAATCAAGTTAATGAAGTTATCTGTAACCACTTTTAATAAATACTGTTTTATATTTCATCATATCTAATTACCTTTAATTTCCAACTTCATTCCTTGGTGGTCCGGAGACCACCAAACTGGTGACCCAGACGTTTTTTTGAAGACTCTTTCTTCAACATCAATTTCCAATCGACATCCTGTGGAACATTTGAACTGTGAGTAGCCATTGTGGCCACTTTTGAACACTGAATCTTTAACAGACTCCCAGTTTAATCAGACTCTAATAACGAACTTTTATGCACCCTTACTGTGTGCTCTTCTCAGCCTGCTCCAGAAGTTAACAATGTCGCGTTTCGCCCCCCACCATTTTGGCCTCAGCACATTGAGGCTTGGTTTGTTAAGCTTGAGGCCAGCCTTAAGACCAACCGCGTCAACTCTAACTCTGGTAAGTTCCATGCAGCTGTGTCCGCTCTAGATCACAACGCGATCAACAGTCTCATGGATTTGCTCACCGCCCCACCTCCGCAGACCAGTTATGAGACACTTAAGCAACGGCTTCGAAAGATGTATGGACCGTCCGAGTATGCCCAGTTGAACAATGTCCTTTCCGACATGACCATGGGCGACTCCAAACCCTCTGTTTTTCTGTCGCGTCTGCGGTCTCAGGCATCTACGGTCGGGGTCACAGACAGCACGGTGCGGCACCTCTGGTTACAGCGCCTGCCTACGAGTGTGCAGATGGCCCTATCACCTTTCCACACTTCTACACTAGAGGACCTGGCACGCATGGCTGACCAGGTTTTTGATACCTCTACATTGTTACCTCAGGCTGTCCACCTGATTTCGCCATCTCCTACCACTTGGGGCCCCACTCCGCAGACAACTCCGCAGCTAGAGCTGGCGATCAGTATGCTGACGCACCAAATAGCCGCCATGAGCACCCGTATGACCCAGATGGAGACACGGTCCAACAGCTCTGCTGCCCAATGCCGGAGCCGCTCTCGATCGCGTGGTCCTCGTGGTACTTCACGCTCCCGTTATGTATCGCCACCAGCTAATTCATCGACATGTTGGTACCACACCAACTTCGGTGATCAGGCAAGACGTTGCAACCTCCCTTGCACCTATAAGTCCTCGGAAAACTAACGGGCCGTCCACAGGAGATAGACACCTGTGGCAGCGGGCCTTCCTGTTGTCTTTTCGTCTCCGATCGGTCTTCAAGCTTACGCTTTCTCGTCGGTACAGGCGCAGATGTAGCAGTCATCCCGCCTTTATCCACACAACGTCGAGCCCCCGATCAACTTGTCCTCTGCGCTGCCATCGGCACCTCCATCTCAACTTATGGTGAGCGCACTCTTACGCTTAACCTCGGGCTTAAACGCGTCTTTCGTTGGGACTTCCTCATCGCTGGTGTCGATAAACCGATTATTGGTGCAGATTTCCTTAACCACTTTGTGCTGTTGGTCGATATCCACGCGCGCTCCCTTATGGACTGAGAGAATCAATGATCTGTCGTGGGCTCACTCTATGTAAGTCCCTTGCTCGGCCTTCGCGTTGTCCGCAGCCATTCTTGGCATGAAGCGCTCCTAGCGGAGTTCCCTGCCATTACCACACCGCGTACACCAATTCTCATCAAACACCAGGTCGAGCACGTCATCCAAACTTCCGTCCCTCCGGTTTTCGCTAAGTCTCGTCGCCTGGCCCCGGACCGCTTGGCCATTGCCAAGGCCGAATTCAAATTAATGCTAGATCAAGGCATTTGCCGCCCCTCGGAAAGCCCATGGGCTAGTTCACTTCACATGGTCCCTAAAAAGACAGGTGGTTGAAGCCCATGTGGTGATTACCGGCGCCTCAACGCAGCCACTGTATTGGATCAATACCCTGTTCCGCACATCCAGGACTGCGCTCAGCGCCTGGCAGGTTGCAAGCTATTGTCAACCATCAACTTAGTGAAGGCTTTTAACCAAATTCCTGTCGCCCAAGAAGACCTCCGTAAGACTACCGTTATTACACCGTTCGGTTTGTTCAACGCTTCATCGACAGCATCCTGCGTGACCTGGATTTCTGCTACACCTACCTTGATGATATCCTGGTAGCCTCCCGTGACGAGGAACAACACGCCGATCACTTGAGGCTGCTTTTCGAATGCCTCTGTGCTCATGGCGTCCTTATCAACCCAAAAAAATTTGACTTCGCTAAAACTTCAGTCACCTTTTGTGGCTGTACGGTCAATGCGGATGGCCTTTTTCCGTCTAAGGCAACTGAAGAATGATGCCACATAATGCATCCACTAAGTCCCAATATAAGCCTACAATAAATTATTTGAAAT
>JAQGBW010004605.1:0-13464 GCA_034698625.1 Julus scanicus
TTCCCCCACCCCATCCTCCACTACCCAAATCTGCGTCCTTCTCCACACCTCATCCTCCACTAACCAAATCTGTGTCCTCCCCCACCCCATCCTCCACTACCCAAGTTTGCGTCCTTCCCCCACCCCATCTTCCACTACCCAAATTTGCGTCTTTCCCCCATCCTCCACTACCTAAATTTGGTCGCCCCCTAGCCACCGACGCCTGCCCCCTGGCCCCTCGTTACGCCACTGCTTGGAGAACAATGGTGACAGCATAAAAATTGAGTCCTATCCAATAACAGAAATCTGCACAAAAAATCTTTGCTACGTGACTTTTCTCAACTTCCCCATTCCAGGAACTACTACTACTTCTTGTTCCCTCATATTCTGTGAGACGATTACGGCATTGTCGTTGGGTAAATCCCTCCATCAACCAGGTTGCACCCGTATACCCACACACCCATTCATCCCACGGGGTCGAGTAGATGACCGACCCACCCCAGCAACGGGGCCCTGTTTCAAGGAGGTGACATACCTTGTATCTTGAGCCGTTATTTAAGATGGCCCCTTCTCCCACGAATACATAACGCACTCATCTCGTAAATTTGCAAACTAGGAAGGAGGAGAAATTTGGACTCTATCCCCTCCACCTCCTCCTTCAATCAAGTTTGACTATCAAATTATATGAAAAGGAACAATGGGGGCGAACTAAAAAATGTACAGCTTTATAGCGTAGCCCCATGGTGGCACCTTGATAGAGAAAGTGGTATGACAACACGAAACCCTTCAGGCCAGTTGATATGAGAGAGGACTTTACCGCATTTTATTTACGGAAGTTGTGGCTAAGAATGTGACTACCTGATAACTACAGTCAGTGGTCAGCTCAAGACACGAGTAGCAACGATTTATTTGATATCACCTTTCTTTCCCCCTCTATATTTTTATTGTATATGATAGAAACAAGTTCTTTGTATAGGACTCACTTTTATATCTACTTTGGGGCCATTCAAAAAGAACGTCCTCAAGAGGGGGTTGGGGGGTCTGCAGGCATGTGGACACCACGTGGGGGAGGGAAAAAGGGGGAAGCCATTATGGACGTCAACTAATGACGTTATTTTTAAGTTTTTGAATTTTCTGTTTGAGTTTTAAACGTCAGTGAAAATGGAAATGATACCGGAAGAAATATGTCCCCAGTCCGAAATGTACTTGAATTTTTAAAACCTCGAGAAAGTCGGGAATTATGCCTAAATTTGTGTTAAACACCAATTTTATGCTGGAATTTCCCTTCGAAGTCAGGAAATTTCCGTTAATTAATGGAAAAATGTCGTGAAATTGGTAACGAGGTGGGTACTTGGAAATTTATAGGATGGGCCTTTGTATGTTCCAGCAAACTTTCTGGACACCCTATTTTCCAAAAATAAATAAATAAGGACGTCCATGAGGGGGGAGGAGGGGGGTCGGGGGTAAAATGGACACTATGTGGACAGGGGGTAGGGGGGATTTTTGGAGGAATTTCGGGGGCGTCCTTTTTGAATGACCCCCAAATCAAATTTAGAGAAATTAATTACCGCCATGTACTAGTTGCATTCTATCAAGATTCTGAAGTTGGTCTAAATTAAGAGCTAAATACATCACCTGCTATCTTTAGTTAATATTTAGATTATTCTAAATCTAAATCTAAGATAGAGAGCTCCATCACTCGTTTACAAAGTCCTTAAAGTAATTTATAATGTTTAATTATACATGGACTTGAAATTGCAAATTTCAACCACAATCACTCACAAGCTCGCGTGATTATATTAACGTTGAATTTGGTTACTAGGTTTATAGGACATTCAGTAACATTTTTCTTTTGAAAAATAAAAGTGTGCCTATTGAATTTCGAAAGAAACTTGTGCGTGCTTTATCTCCTCCCAAAAAATGCGTTCAATGATCTACAGTAATCATCTTTCTTATGTTTCAATTTGGTTATAAAATTTTGCCCTTGTCCCGCATTTAATATCAACCGAACAAAACATTTAACTGCACAGGCTATAGATTTCAAAACAAAAAAGATCCCTAAATAATCGCTTTTTACAACTATAGTTTCACGTCGTGTTAACTCATCCGGTAAATTTTTAAAAATGAAATACGAGTGAATTCATTTATTTACTATCTGGAAATCATGTGGGAAAAACCCTTTACAAAAACAAAAGTGTTAGTTTCTTGAGCTCGGTTTACCAAAGCGATATATCATATTTTATAAGATGAAATTATAACATTACAGCTTCTCACTATTTTACGTGTTAGTGGCTCAATGTCTGGATTTGAAATCATCCTAGCTACTGTACAGGGTGGCCACAAAAAAAAGTGAACAGTTTTCATAAATTCGTAACTTCTTTTGTTTTTTTAATCAAAGAAAATCCAATTTTGCACAAATATAGGCAACAAACGTACGAACAAAACAGCTATTTCAATTTGTACTCAGTGTCCTCCATCCGCTCCAACACATGCGCCATTGGTCAATTGACGAGTCGATTACTGTTTGGTCAAGTTCATCCCGAGCGGCCAGAATTTGGCTTCTTAACTCTTTGGCATCACGAATCTTTGTTCGGTACACTTTTTGCACCAAATTCCCCCAGATATACGGTATTTTCGGACATGTTTGTGCTCCAGCAAGATGGTGCACCAGTACACACCGCTCGAGAAACTGGTCAACTGCCCAATGTCGCAAGTGTTACAGCGGATGGAGGACACCTCATTATAACCTTATTAGGATTATAAAACAAAAAAGTTACGAATTTATGAAAAAGTTGCTCTTTTTTGTGGCCATCCTGAATATTATTTATAAAATCCTATGTTTATAGTTATCATAACATCCAATTTCGCTACGTTTACATTGATTGTACATGGAATATTCAAAGATTTCTCAAAGACATCTAAACCAAGGAAACAACTTAAAAATTGAAGAAAACTAGAAATTTAACTATAGAAAACATGAAAAATATGACTAATGCCTTCTCTCATCATGATATCAAAGCAAATTAAATTCGTTCATGACAATTGGGTTCATGCAAGTGTGGAAGATTTTCTTCCATTAATTTCCCTATTAAAATTTTACAATTTTGGCACCTTTAGATGTGAAATGATTTGTCCTGACAATGTATTATGTTGTGGTATTGCATCTCACACCACTGAAATAGAAGTAGGCTTTACAACATGGGAAAAATTCGTATATGGGTCTATAGTAAGGGGTGGATCTGTGGAAAGGTTTTTCTTTTGCTTTTAAGAATAGATTTCAATGTGATTTTTTGTACAAAGAAAAAGTAGGCAACAATAGATAGCAAGAAATGTTAACACGCGAAATATGTTGCGTATTCAAAATGTGCATTTTAAAATCCCTGTGATCTTGATCTTATTGTTCTATTGTCTGAAGAAGTGGATGACCGATTAAAATAAAATATTCCCCCCAAAGAAATTTGCGATGAAAAAACTACCGCATTTGTCCTTTTAATTGTATTTTTAGAGAAATTGAGAAAGTGAGCGTTCAATAGCTCAATAGCTTCTTGACTAATTGTTAGTTAATTCCAGGTATTTTATGCAAACCCTGGGGCATTTTGTAGCAAAGAAATTAGGGGTCAAAACCAAAGCAAAAACCAGAACGAGTTAATTGGTTCCCAAGAAAACCTCAAATGACCACAATTCACAGAGTTCCCACAATTTCGTCAATTTGAATCGTATTTTTATAAATAAAAATTTCAGTATTCCCATTCCATGTTTTAAACATGACCTTCAGGGAACATCTTTAAATATAAATTTAGAAGATGAGCCTATATTTAACCAAAAATTTCCAGACCTTTAAAGTAAAACCACAACTCTGACAACATCATCGTATTTGCTCAAAATTGTCGAAACTTCTGTGAGTTTGTCCATAATTATGATGATCTGGAGCCTAAAGCTGTGCATACACGATTAATTCTTGATTAATGCCGTACGTGTCAACATCATGTTCAATCATAAAAACTAGCCGCGAATGGGGCCATTCACTCCAAGTACGACGTCACATCACCGATCAATGAATCCAATCAGTTATGATCCAATTATCAAAATTGCTTCAAATTTTGTGCTGTCAAATCTAACAGGCGTGGTTCATGGACCAGTACTGAAAATCTCGGTCTGTAGACAATTTCTGCATTTTTGAAATGATAAGGGACCATTGAAAAAAAACGTCCTCAAGAGGGGGTAGGGGGTCTGCTGGTATGTGGACACCATGTAGACAGGAGAGGGGGCAATAGACACCGGAAGAAATGTGTCTCCAGTCTCAAATGTACTTGAATTTTTAAAACCTCGGGAAAGTCGGGAATTATGCCTAACTTTGTGTTAAACACCAATTTTATGCAGGAATTTCCCTTCGAGGTCAATACATTTCCGTTAATCAGAAAAATCTGGAAAAATGTCATTCATCCCAACAAATTTTCTGGAGACCCTATAGATTTTAAAAATATTAAGGACGTCCATGAGGGGGGCGGGAGGGAAGGGTCGGGGCTATAATGGACACCATGTGGACAGGGTGTAAGGGAGAGGGGTCAATTTTTGAAAGAATTTCGGGGACGTCCTTTTTGAATGGCCTCTAAGCCATTGTATAGTCTTGTAGACACGCGGAGAATCAATCAAGAAGTGATCGTGTATGAGCAGTTTTAGGGGTTGGCAGCACCATCTATAATTTTATAAAAAAAAAGGTAAATCGCGACATGTATGTATATATAGGCTTACAGTTCGAGCACCAAAATGACTTCAGTGGGTCTCTCGTAAACTTCATGCAGCGTGATAACATTGGTGTGATTCATTTCGCTGAGGATGTTGACTTCCGTGCGGATGTCCTCCATCTTGACCCCACGGCGGCTGGACGAAGCACGAAGTCGACGGATGAACTTCGCCGCAAACTCAATTCCGCTACATTTCTCCACGCAGCGTCGAACCAATGCAAACTGACCACTGAAAATCAAGAAATACAACAATTAGCAATGGAATCAATTGTCAGTCATATTAATTGACATGAAAAAATATTCAAATATTTCAAAATGACAAAATTCCAAACTTCATTTTTGATATTATTTTATAAAAATTAGTAGACAATTAGTAATATTGCTCTGACCAAGTCATTAGAGACGAACAGTCGGATTAGTAATGAATCTTGGCTAGAAAACTTCCAAATTGTACATTTCATTATATTAAAAAATATTATGAAGTGTCCAGGTCGAAAAATTATAAATGATACATTTGCGGATGTTATATTTCCATATAGGCAACTAACTGTTTTATTACTATTAATATTTTACCCATCTTATGATCACTCTACAAATCGTATAAAAACATATTACACATATGCATATATGCATACATATTCTACATACAACTATATTCTTATTTACTATATTTACACTGTGAGCCATAAAAAAGTAGAACCCAATAAAAAAATCACAACTTCGTGAAAAATGTTTCGATTTAAATGAAATTTGACACTTACAAAGAACAATAGTGTAGAAACAAAAATGAATTATAAAATGTGCTAAAAATGTTCTCTAGTGGTCTTTACACAAGCCCGGAATCTAACGCGCCATTCTTTGATTGGGGAATCGATTATACGATGGTCGAGCTCAATCCAAGTTTTCGTAGTTTCTAGTCTTTGATAACTTCGATTTGTAAACCTTTTCACGGAGAACTCCTCAAATTTTGTAGTTCACTGGATTCGAGTCCGGACTGTTTGGTGACCAGTGGTTGGGGTCGATGAACTGTGGCGTTTCCAGTTGCAGCAGTTCAACTGTTTCTCGAGCACGGTCTCGTTGAAAAATGACAAAATCCGAGATTTGTCACATGCCCGAAACCATTTTTTGTTCCTACACTATTGTTCAACGTAAGTGCCAAATTTCATTTAAATCGAAGCATATTTTTGCACGAAATTGTATTTTTTTTATTGGGTTCTACTTTGTTATGACTCACAGTGTTTTGATTTTCCACCTAAGATTTTTTTTTTACTTATAATCCTAAATTCACCTTTCCGGTTTCCTTACAATCAAAAAGTATTCATAACAAATTTTAAACGAAAGAAAGTAAGCAGAACGAATCCTCTTTTGGTAGAACGATCCACTGCTTTGGCAAAAAAAATTAAAAATCTGAAGCTCATCTTTTAAACCTACAAAAAGTTTATGATCAAAATAAATGCTACAGAAGGCGCCAGGGTACAGTTATTACGACAATATGTAAAACCGCAAAAATTTAAAAGGAGGAACCCTGTCATGCAGAATCGTCTGTTTCAGTTGAATAAAATGAAAAGTTGTTAATGTAACGTTCTTGGCAAAATGTTAGCCACATGCACTCACTCTCGCACGTATTGTTTAAAACTAAACAATAGGTCACACATTTTTAAAGCAGAAAATCTGAATTTCAGAGCACGTTTCACGAATGAAGTTTACTGAAAATGGTGCCACAGAAAAGCAGCCGAATGTTACTCGGTGAAGGACGATAATTATTATTAGGTTAGATAGAAAACTATATTTTAATAGAATATAAGACTTGGCTTAAAAGCAATCAAGAAACACAGTACATCACAAACACCTGTTGCAAGGCAACATATTTTAAGGTGTTGCCCAATAACCTCGCACAACACCGTCAATTGACAATACAGTAAAATGAACTTTTTTGACATATGAATCTGACCCAATTTACGCAATTTACAACCCAGAATTTGATGAAAGTGGGGGGGAAGGGGGTTGAAAACATTGTGAGTGCTGTGCTTGGAAGAATGAGTAAAAGTTGCAGTCTCATCTACACCGTGCTAAAGGCAAACCCCTCCACATACAAAAAACCAGATGATATGAATTGATAAATAGGGCAAGGCACAATTAAAAATTAGGAGGATCAAAAACGCAGAAAAGTAACAGAAAAACCAGAAATCTGAAATCGTTTTATATTCGTCACAACAATGGACAAAAGGATCTTGTTGATGTAGTTTTTTCTGCAAAAATTTAACGCCCATTTTTATTACCATGTTTATAAAAACGTGGATAAAAGGCATACTCATCATGATAAATTGTTATGCTACTCAAAACCCAGATTAGTGTAATCTGCGTATTATGGAGATAATTAAGTACTTCCTGAAGCTCTTCTCAGCATGTAATGAAAAATTTGAAGGAAGACTAAAATACATCACTTCAATCTAAAATATTTTCAAACCAATGCTACAAATATACTTTATATATACATATTCATCTCCAACAGTAGCTTTTTTTAAATATCAAAAATCCTGAACTTAGATTAAGTATCTATGTAATTCATAAGAAATTGAGTTCTTATGTTTAAAAAAGGTAGCAAAAATTAGATATTCAATGTTCTTTATTTCGATGTATCGTAGAAAGTGTTTCACTCATCAGAAAAACAGTTACTCTAGTTTCTCAAATTTCATAATATCTAAGCAGGTGCATTATCCAGGTGTTTTTTCATGCTATTGTGAATTTAGATTTTGGCGTTATTTTTCATTACAAATTGGTGCACGCTGGTTCCACCCATACAGCACTAGTCAACTTTCTCAATTAAACAAAGACCTGGAAAATGTAAGATGGCGGCCTATTTTAAATGAAATCAAGAATTTAAGAAGATAAATTACATGGAAGAAATTGAAAGCCATGGGTTAGATATGTCTATGAAATGCAACCAAAGGTTGAAGCCCACGTACAAACGTGCACAATGAAACATAAACAAACACTCCTTTGAAGCCAATATTAATTTAGGTTGTCATCTTATAAATTTTGAGAGCAACAGTCAAGGGGATGCTTAACTTCAGAACTTCAGACCAAACCTTACAATACTTGTCATGGTAATTACTTTTTCCGACATACTTTTTGCCAAATATGTGCAAACCAAAAACTTTCCCAAGACAGACTTGACGTGTTTTGACACTAACAAATTACTGTAGTCTTTAATATGCGCTTGTGGACTTGATCTGGCGGTCAACCTTTAAGTAAACGGGTTACTTGCCAAACCGAGTACTTTCTGGATGGTATTCAACTCACTGTTGTTGATACTGTCAAGTATCTGGGGGTTAATATTAGCAAAAATCTCTCTCGGAATCACCATTTCACAAAAACTGTTGCTGCAGCAAACTAAAGCCTTAGATTCTTTCAACGCAATTTCGAGAATGTGCGGAATATGTAGCGGAAACTGGCTAGGCAACTCTGGTTCGCCCAATGTTGGAATATTGCACTCCTATTTGGAATCCTCACGGGATGGTTCATATTCAGGTTATAGAGATGGTCCAGCGTAGGGCAGCCAGATTTGTTAAGGACAGTAACCAACATTCCGCGAGTGGGACAGAAATGCTCAACTCTCTAAATTGGGACACGTTGAGGTCCAGATGCAAAAAGTTCTCTATGGGGTTATTCAAAAGATTTAATATTTCTCGTAATTCAAATATATACACGCCTAACGACCACTCTTAGGATTAGACAAAATCACTCAAATCCTTTGACCGAGCTTCGTGCCAAGACGGATGCCTACTATTGGTCCTTCTTTTTGCATGCGATTAGACGATGGAATAGCCTTCCTGGAGAAAGTCCAGATTTAGTACAAATGTAATCTAACAGTGATATCTAAGTCGCTACTGACGTAGAAGCATTCTCCTCAACTGATTGGGTACGACCCCCTACCATATGGCATTTATTTGTTGACTACAGAATACTGAGTTGAATTGAATTATTTTCGTCCCTCGTTGTACAACCTGTAATTAACAGTATTTTAACCCTTGATCACGCCTATCAACAGTTAAGGTCGTTTTTACAAAATGTCACGCCTTCACACTATCTTACCCTACACAAAAAGTTCCTCAGGCCAGGGCAAATGCAAATTTGTGTAAACATATTCCGTTATCCAGATCACTTTTTATATGTTTTATTTGGGCCATATAACTGGTCTAAGTCGAACTTGGAGTTCATTCATTGTCTATCTTCTTCCGGGCATTAAACGAAGTATTTTTTTATATTCTCTGTTTTAAGTAATCCAGTTTTTAATGTGTCCACACGCACTGAAGGCCAAGCTACATTTCCGCCATATAGGTGACGAATGTATAGTATATTACACCATATTTCAGATAGTTTATTATACTACTATTTTACATAACGCTTTAACATATTGAATGTTACACACTTGATCGTGTCCTAGCAACAGAATTAGTAAGTGCTTATACTTAAGTTAAAAGTAAATATATAAAGAAAAGTTTTGTTTAAATCAAACAAGTCTTGAGCATTTACCAATGAAGTTGAAATACGTCTTAAACATACACAATTATAATAAGGGGCCATTCAAAAAGGACGTCCTCAAGAGGGGGTAAAGGGGGGGAACGTTTTAATCTCCGAATACGTAGTGTTGATGAAGACCACACATGCAAGCAGTCGAAAATTAACAACTAATCTTGTTCATAAATCTGTGTCAGCTTAAAAACGTTTAATTCGCTCCACTCAAAAACTGAGATATGGCAGAATAATAAATAATGAGGGCAGTTTTTAGAGGTATCGATGTAAGTTTCCTAATTAATATGTAGGTAACGACGTGTGCTTTGTTGCTAACTTGTTCTGACAATATAGACCACACACAATAACTGTGCCTCATATATATATATGCGATTGGTGTCATTAGAGCGGAGAAATCGTTTTTTACTTATCCAATACAACTCGTAATAACTTTCGTGGAATTTTATTCAAATACGTTCGTTGTACTAATAAGATATAAGACAAATCACACGTGGAGAACGTTATGTGCATGTACATGAATGTCCTATATTCAAATCTAATTTGTATTCCTATAAGAAATTTTGAATGACAATTCCGATGGCTTTAAACAGTTTGAGACAAATTGGCCAAACATTACAAGATTAACAATGTCGATTTTAAATTGAACGTCATTGATTATTGCTTTTTTGGTAATATAAGTAAAACTTTTTCGGTACTTGGAAGAGAAATTTCCTGACCTCGAATGGAAATTCCAGCATTAAATTAGTGTTTAACACAAACTTGGGCATAATTCCCTACGTTCACAAGGTTTTAAAAATTCAAAAGTTTTAGAAAGAGTACGATTGGGACTGGGGACACATTTCTTCCGGTGTCCATTTCGCTTTTCCTGACCTTTAAAACTCAATTAAACAGAAAATAAAAAAAAACGAAAAATACCATCATTAGTGGACGTCCACACTTGCTATCCCCCTTCCTTCCCCCTGTCCACATGCCTCCTCACCCCTTCTTGAGGACGTCCTTTTTGAATGGCACTTTAGTAGATTTATTGGAGTATTTATAAGTTTTAGACAAAATTTAACAATGTGGTATACAAGAGAAATAAAAATATGTACTATGTATTGTAACTATTGTATTACCAGTGTACTATTATTTGTAAATTATTTGTTTTTATTCTAGTAAATAAATAAATAAATAAATAATACGTGCAAAAATGTTTATGCCAACGTTTTTCTCCTTTAAGAAAATTTGAATAAAATCGAACTTAATACTCTTAATTTAGTATTAGTTTATAAATTGTAAAATTTTACTTTACTATCCTTTACAGCAAGGCTTTAAGTGCAAAAAACGAGAAATAGAGATATCGCTAATGTACTTTTCAAGTTTTTTTTTACAATAAGTTCGCAATATAGTAAAATTGTCCATCATGTTTTGCTTGAGCAACCATATAGCGTGTAAAGAGTTAAATGCATAAAAATGGCGGCTTATTAATTTTGGTTTATGAATAATCTAATTTCGTCATCCACCCAACCGATTTTAATTTGTCCATATCATTTTTCTACGCCAAATTAATGGAGCATAGAATAACTCAATTTTGTTGTTATTAAGTCCTATAAATCGGTGTTCGTGCCTCATTTTAGTACCAAATTTTAGATCGGTCTTATGAAAAGTATAAATTACGGCATTTTGTAAAAGTGTTGTTTCATTTTAACCTAATTCCCAGCGTGTTTTCATTTCCTTATTGCACGAAATTATAATACCGAAAGCAGGCGTTTGCGCCTATACTGTATTTGTGCTCGCATTTACAATTGTTTTCATCAAATTTTAATAACCTATGACCTTTTTTAATTATTAAGCCTACAGTTTGTTTTTACAGTACCTACTATTAGTAGCTAAAGGCGTGAGGGGAAAAAGAAGGCAGTTAAATCCCATAATAATCGCATGTGTTTTAAAATTTTGCTGCCATAATCTTATATTAGTGTTTTTCAAACTTTTCCAGCTCACGGCACACTAAACTAGGCTTGAAATTGTTAAGGCACACCGGTTGAAAAACACTAGAATACAAAATCTCAAACTAAAAATCCTGCAAAATAAAGGAGAATTTTTTGTTACGATTCCAAATTTTGGGGGAAATTTTAAATTGTATTTTGAACCCAATAGAAACTTCATTTCGGGGTTATTCAAAAAAGATGTCCTCAAGAGGGGGTGGTTCTGCTGGCATATGAACAGCATGTGGATATGGGAGGGTTGGGGAAGCCATTACAGATATCCACTAATGATGGTATTTTTAAGTTTTTGGATTTTCTGTTTAAGTTTTTAAGGTTAGTGAAAGGGGAAATGGACACCGGAAGAAATGTGTCCCCACTCCCAAATGTACTTGGATTTTTAAAACCCCTGGAAAGTCGGAAATTATGTCAAACTTTGTGTTAAGGGGGATTACAACCCTATCCCTTTCAATGGGAAAATTTGCACCGACACTCACAGTCAAACAAAGAAAGATTAAATAAAAATTAAAATTGTTTAAAATAGCTTTATAAATCAGCAAGGTAATGATCGTGTCATTTTTCACGTTAAGTAGATTTTTTTAAATTAAATTATTATTTGAATTTTTGCATTCACAACTTGCCTATCTCATGCTGCCACCTGCTGGCAACGTGTGCAAAATAATGGACTTTTTCAACTTGTATATTAATTTAAAAAAATTTACCATTTCAAAGTGAAAAACAACAATATGAGGCACTTGCTGATCCATCGAGCCACCCCAAACAATTCTCACCCCCACCCAAACCTCCCTCATTCAACTGTGAGTATCTTCGCAATTCCAGCTCATTAAAAAGGATAGGGTTGTGATCCCTCTTAAACACCAAATTTATGCTGAAATTTCCATTCTAGGTCAGGAAATTTTCATTAATCTGAAAAATCTAGAAAAATGTCGTGAAATTGGTGGCGAAGCGGGTGCTTGAAAATTTATAAGATGGGCCTTTGTATGTTCTAACAAATTTTCTGGACACCCTACTTTCAAAAAATAATTAAGGACGTCTATGAGAGGGAGGAGTCTGGGCTAAAATGGATACTATGTGGACAGGGGGCAGAGAAGGGGGTAATTTTTGAAGGAATTTGAAGGACGTTCTTTTTGAATGCCCCCTTACCCGAAAAAGTGACAATAACGCTACTGTTCATAGCGCCCTCTAGTGAAATTTTGTATTTACAATATTTAAGGATGACCTATTCATTTTACAAAATCGGTATCAACACCTTTTTTCTCATTTATTGCCTTCTCTAGCCGCCAACTATTATGCCCACCTGTTTAGGCAACATTGGGAAAAGTCAATTGGACTCCCCTACAAGAAAATGCGACCCACGTACTGTTTTCAAATTATACATGCAGGAAGAAGAAAAAAGGGGGGCGGAGCAAGGGATTAAAAAAAGTGTTATGTAATAATAACTGATTGGACGTGGACCCATACGGCTACGTACCACATTCACCTATCCTTTAGGCAAGCAGCTTAAAACTCGCGCAATTTGTTTTCAAAGGTCAATGACCGCCATTGGAGCAACCTTTCAACTAAGGAAACGCTCAGGGGGCATTGCGGAATTTGCGGTAATTTTAAGGGCAGCGAGTAAGAAAACCAAGGGCGACAAACGGGTTTGGTTCCCCACCCCCACCTCTTCAAACACAAGGATTTCCTTAGTTGGGAAACAATAAGGTGAGTTAAGAGGGTAAAAGTATAAAAAATGGATTAAAATTTGACCCCCATGTCACGTGGGTCAAAACGTGGGAAGGTCAGTTTTTTTTACATTATACTTTAAAAAAACGAATTATTTGAGAAGATTAATCATCCGTTACATGTCAACAAACACAACATTTTCAAATAAAATAGAAGTTTGCAAACAAAATGATAAAAAAAACTTTACTATATGCATTTTCTCACCACATCCCAAGTCGCAAAACGGTTTTTCTCTTAATTGAAAACTGATTTGTATAGTGTAAATTTATAAAAATCGTTTGAATTATGCACGCATTCACATCAAAAGTTCAACATTATTTCATTGACATGGCTAATGAGATTTGTAACGTTATAAACCCAGACTGTAACATTACAAATCTTACTATGTATTCCTTTATCAACAATTCAAACAAGTATTTAAAGATGGGCCGACGCCGATGGTCGAGTGGGTTACGTGCTTGCCTCTCGATCCTAAGATGCTGGGTTCGCTCCCAGGTCGA
>JAQGBW010004606.1:0-13462 GCA_034698625.1 Julus scanicus
CCTCGACCTGGGAGCGAACCCAGCATTTAGGATCGAGAGGCAAGCACGTAACCCACTCGACCATCGGCGTCGGCTGAAAACCGATTAATTAGAATCGTTCTTATTATTCACATCTCTCTTGATTAGCTGCGTGTTGCGCATGCGTGGAATTCATTTACATAATTTTTATCCATGCTTTTCAGCCATGTTGAAATCAATTCCGTGTCTATATGTTGTTTCGACCCACCTTGCCGACAAGCCACTTCAACGACATTATATATATGCAATTAGGGGCCATTCAGAAAGGACGTCTTTATGAGGGTGGGGATTTTGGGGACGTCCTGTTTGAATGGTCCCTTACGATGATTTATTTTAATTGCATTTTACTATTAATTGAACTTTTTTGCCAAATTATCTGAACAGCGAAATGGATGAAATTTGTCGGCGAAAAGGGTTGTCGGCAAAGTGGAAGGATACCTTCTATACAGCTAATAACTCGCTGCACGTAAATGGAATGTCCCACATCATGATTTCCATGTAGTGTATAATATACTTATGTACTTTATCGTCTTAAAAATTGACTAAAATCAGGCTAGTTTTCGCCATTTGAGTTGTACCACGTACGTATATATGTGCAGCAATCATTTGCATTGGAATGACAAAGTTAAGTTGAATTCAAGGCGGGCGTCATCCACGATATGGCAGCCGAAATTAATTAATAGCAGGGCCACCCTGCGGTGTTTATTTTCGACCACCTGCATTCGGACACACATGTACTGTGGGGAGATTTTCGTGTTTTTTTTTTGTTTTTTTTTATTCGACCTTATCCACGCAATTCGAGTACGAGCCTAAATTACTTTTGAATTTCCAGAAATGAATTGCGTGGGGGTGAGACTGGATTCGGAGGAGATTTATCACCCGGGCATCTTGTGGGTCACCACGAATAGATGTAGGAAAACCAAAAGTACACGTGTAATCTGTCACACCGGGGGAGGCGAATTAAGTACGAGCCCTTCTTGCACGGTGGGGGCAGGTTGAAAGAGACCAAGGTGTAAAGGTCAACCTGGAAAAAAGATTGGCCGTGAGAGAGGCATTCCTATAAGAGTATTTGCTCCTATTCAACGTGCTCTGTTATCCTAATATGAATTTCTTATGACTATGCTTTTAATTTTTTGGAGAAAATGCTGAACTTGATGAGCCACCCTATAGGTTGGTGCTGATTTGGATTCTCCAAGATATATTAAGTACATTGAATGAATTTTAGTAACGAGTAAGAGAGTATAGAGTACAAAGAGTAATTGAAGTACCAAATGTACTCAGTAGGTATGTGTAAAAAAGTAATTGAATGCAATTGTACTCATTTCCTATGATTACTGATTGCATGTACTCAACTCGTACTATGATTCAACTGCAATCGTAATCGGTACTCCTACTCATGAGTTCAATTTCCTAAGTTTGGTGTACATGTTTGTGAGAGAGGCATTCCTATAAGAGCATTTGCTCCTACTCAACGTGTTCTGTTATCCAAATATAGATTTATTATGACTATGCTTTAAGTTTTTTGGAGAAAATTCTGAACTTGATGAGCCACCCTAGGTTGGTGCAAATTTGGATACTCCAAGATATATTGAGTACATTGAATGAATTTTAATAACGAGTAAGAGAGTATCGAGTACAAAGAGTAATTGAAGTACCAAAGGTACTCTGTATGTATGTGTACATAAGTAATTGAATGCAATTGGACTCATTTCCTATGATTACTGATTGCATGTACTCTACTCGTACTATGATTCATCTGCAATCGTAATCGATACTCCTACTCATGAGTTCAATTTCCCCAAGTCTGGTGTACATGTTTGTATATTTCCGAAACATTTGTATTGTTTTGAATATAAGCAGGCCGAGGATTCCAGCTGTGGTATAGACGCTGTGAGGACGAGTATATTCTCGTTACTTGTGGAATAAAAGCTCCATAATTCAATCCGTTGTGTACAGTCCCATCGTTCGCCACTCATAAAATGTTATTTCGGAAATATATAAACCCAAGTAGGGTTTTAGATTAGATTCGAAGAAGAAAAAAAGCCTTTTGTAAATATATTTTGTCGGTTGCAGGTTTGTGTAATGAAAAGTTGAGCCGCATATTTACGGCGTCATATTTCGGCGAATGTTCGCTCGCTCGCTCATATAAATTTCGCCCCGTTATAGCTTCAGATAGCCTTTCTATGGATTTGTTCTTGAAAAAAAAGCGTTAAAACTGAAATGGTTTTTAGGTTGACTTAGGTGCACCCATATTTTCACCGCTAAGACTTTACTTTCTTATCTCGGTTGGCCAGGACTCCATCACAGAGGCAAGTTTTGAAAATTTACTCGCCGAACAAGTATACGCGGCTCTGGATTATGCCTATAGCTCCTTTTTTTGGGTATTTGCTTCTTTTCCTACTGTATCGAAAGTAATGCGATATACAAAAATGCTCGTTTGCATCCCTCTCGTCCTTAAATCGTCTATTTCATGATCCTCGCTTTTTTTTTTTTTTTTTTTTTTTTGCATGCGTACAGGGTGTTGAAAAGATTTAGTTTTGGGAACCACCTTGCCGAAACACATTTTGACGACTACCATTATATCCCATTTTATACATTAATTTTTGCCTAAGCCGACCAAAGGACTTTTTGAACAAGTTCTAACATACTAACTAAACCCTACTAGGTCTGGAAATTTCCTGACCTCGAAGGGAAATTCCAGCATAAAATTAGTTTTTAACCACACATTTAGGCATGAAAATTCAAGTACATATGGGACTGTAGACACATTTCTTCTGGTGTCCCTTTTCACTTTCAGTGATTTTTAAAACTTAATTAAACCGAAAAACTAAAAACTGAAAAATATCATCAATAGTAGACGTCCATAATGGCTTCCCCCTCCCTCCCCCTGAGCTTCCCCCGCTTCAGAATGTCTTTTTTTTTAATGGCCCCTTATAGCGATTGTTAGGAAAGTTTTTAGCCTGATTGTTTAAACAGATTCTATTAAACCAAAATTTATGAAAATATAAACGTTGATTTATGTATTTCATGTTTACGAAAATTCTAAAAATAACCAATCTTGTTTAATTTAAAGGGATGCAAGCAGGTAATCAAAGTCGAAATGGCAACTTTTTTGTTTCTAAACTTGACAATTAACTTTTTATTGGGGCATTTTGAGAAAGGGCCGTGGAAGAGGGGCCTATTGAAGTAACGGCGCTTCGCCCAGTGCCGAGCAACATATTTCAGTCCAAACGTGTTTTAGCAGTGAAAGTAGATCAGCACTATCTAATTCATGAAGGAATGCCCCCGAGTTATAAGCTCACGATGCAACTCGATATTTATTCCTGTCATGCAATTTATGGCTCGGAAAAAGGCTGGAATGTTAAGTGTACCGAGTATAGCTATGAATTCCGGGCTACGTATATATTTATTCGGATGGACAAGCTGAAATTATTGCCTAAAACAGCATTTTCGGCATGAGCAAAAGCCTCTCTACTCCGCCCTGCAGACGAGCTTCTGTTTGCTGAAAATCACGTTTTCTAGCAGTTGGCCCTTGAGGGGGGTTCGGCATGGCCGAGGAATGTTTGGGAACCACGGTTGCCATACCCCAAGTAAAAAATCATACTGAGTCCAGTCCGATATATATATAGGTATTAGAAGAGCTATTTTTGCTTTATATTCGTTGCCGAAGGGGATGCTAATGTAAAAATTTGCGGTTTTCAAATTTGAATTAAGAGTCAACGTTGCAATACTACCCTTTCCATCCAAAAAAAAAAATATTATAAATGATGCCGAAGTAAAGCCATGAGGGAAAACGAACTATGAATTTCATTTTTTAAATTAACTTTTAACATTTTTTAATAAAATTGAGAAAACTGAATTGTCTCAAAACTTTAAACAAACGTTGAGGTTTTTCGATTAAATTCAGTTTTGATGACGTCTGAGCAAACAAGTAAAATATTAATTTTCGTTTGCATGTGATTAGCCCTCCTGGCGAATGTCTCCTCATTTTTAAAAAATTAGATTCATAAAAACATGTCGGGATTTTTAATATCGAGCTTAAAAAGTTTAAAAAACACTTATAGAGTTAAGCAGAATGCTTCATAGATGGCGCTGGGATTGGACATCCTTGGGTCCCTCTTTTTTCAAATGTTGGAATGTACATAGCTATATTGTGAAAGAAAACCCAAGAAAGTTTTGGAGAAAACTTAACATGCAGTGCTAGATTTTGCTTAAAGGTCTAGCTGTAGTACAAATGTACTAGCCCTTACCTCCCCAAACCATGCTGGATCTCCGAAATCCCCCGTTGGCATTTCTTTAGGTTTGATGATCTCCAACTCCAAATGAAATTAAGTTCATCTAGTTTGCAGTAAGGGGATGGATGCTGCTTTCGCTCTTCTTCTTCTTCTTCTTCTCCATCGTCTTGTTGTACACTTTTCCCCTCCTCCTTTTTCTCGCAAGATCTTGTTTTTGTCTTTCTAGTGTGTCATTATCTTTAGGCTAGTGAAAAGCTAAGCAAACAAAGTTGCCAACTCGACTCGATTATTGTTGTTTTCTCCGCGTATTTTTTTTTTCTCTTTTTTTTTTTTGAATAAAATATACATTCGAGATACGCTTTTAAAAGCAACCGGTAACAGATTTGTTTCTGCTAATCACCGCGGGGCAACAACATCGACGAGATGTTATCCCTAATAAAATTTTACATGAATTTTGGAGTGCCGCATGCGCGCTATGTTCTCCAGGGAACTTCGCTATCACTTAAGGCACTTACGATACCTTTTCCTAAATGAAATTTATTATTAAAGTTGGCCATTGATCGCTTATTATCGTTACTTATTCAGAGATCGCTCTCTCGTTTTATATCAACGCAGTCATCGTTTTCCTAAGGCGTCGATGCAGAGCTTGAAAATTATTCACTGAAAAAAGAAATTAGTTTATTACAGTTAACACTATCTCAAGTCAATGTCTACAATGGTAACATTTTTTTTTACAAAGTCGTGTTTTTTGGGGAAAAAGGGATTAGATATTCTCTATGTCGCTGCAAATGCAGTTTGATTAGAATTGATCTTTTCAGATTAAAAATGGAAACTACAAATTTTTATTTCTTCTCGTATAACAAAATATAGGGGAATGTATTTTAAAATGTATAAAAATGTGCATTTCATGCGTGCAATTTGATAATTTGCAATTAAACTTCAAACTTTTTCAACACATTTTAGCTAAAATATAACATTAATCAGAACTTTGTATTTAAAATAGTTTCACGAAAATCTAATTCATTATAACGCGATAAGCATCTGAAGTGCGACTAAAGTACTATTATTTGTAGCATTTTTAGTGACTATACAATAACTAATCTTGCTTTAAAATTGCGTGTTTGTAGTATTCCGATCATCATATAAGATAAAATTCTTCGATGCACAACAAAGGGTTTAAGAAAATTATATTATAGCTATAAATTACTTGGACGATATAGTACTATTTCTCATTTAGAAAGCTTCGTGCTCAGCGCCATCTGCAATGAGCGTCGTAGCTTTCCTAACAAATTTCGATGCGAGCAATTGCACACTGTGAGTCATAAAAACGTAGAACCCAATAAAAAAATCACAACTTCGTGAAAATTGTTTCGATTTAAAGGAAATTTGGCACTTACATAGAACGACAGTGTATGAACAAAAATGAATTATAAAATGTGCTCAAAATGTCCACCGGTGGACTTTACACAAGCCCGGAGTCTAACGCGCCATTCTTTGATTGATGAATCGATTATACGCTCGTTGAGTTCGATCCAAGTTTTCTTAATTCGGAATTGCGAGTCTTCGATTTTATTAATCTTCAATTTATAAACCTTTTCCTGGAGAACTCCCCAAATTTTGTAGTCCACCAGATTCTAGCCCAAACTGTTTGGTGACCAGTGGTTGGGTTCCATGAACTGTGGAGTTTCCCATTGGAACAGTTCAACTGTTTCTCGAACACGGTGAGCGGGTGCTTTGTTGAAAAATGAAAAATTCCGAGATTTGTGGCAAGTCTTGAATAAGCTTTTTGTTCCTATACACTATAGTTTTATGTAAGTTCCAAATTTCATTTAAATCGAAGCAGTTTTCACAAAGTAATGATTTTTATTGGGTGCTACTTTATTAAGACTCACGGTGCCTATTGTTCTCTATAAATATGAATAATTTTCGAGAATAACATTAACATATTACGTAAAAAGTACATGTTGTATGTTGAAAATACAGTGTGTGTACATGCATTTATTACACATTTTTTCTAGTGTAAACACTCTGAGATCATGGTAATTTTTGCAGTAATCGTATTTTCTTGAATTTAAAGTTTTCAACACACAAATTCAAGTTAATTTCATGGGGAGGAAAATTGCATTAGGAGCTGCGGAGTGGTCATTTTGCAAGAGTCCTAATCCATGCATGTTTTGTGGCGCTATAGCCATGTACTCTTATACAGGTCTAAGTTAATGCCACGTCAAAATGCTATTAGGGTCCGTATAGTCTCGCTGTTGACACTGACTTTGTATTCCACGCTGACCACTCCATGACCACTTGTCCCGCTAATGGGGGTCTTCCGTTTTCTGGTTTCATGCAATCTAATTTAATGTATGGAAGAAAGCCAATAGAGAAGATAATGGGACCAAATATCCAATTGGCCAACCAGCTTCTAGTGCAGCTCGCCACCGCCGCTTTTTCGTTTTTCTTCTATTTTGTGTGGTCACTCACTAAATGTACTTTCCCTTAATTTGATTTAATCTTTCTTTTTTTCCCTGTTTTCTGCTCCGAAACGACGCACAATGGAGCTCTCAATCTTGTGTGCAACGTTGTTTAGGATTATTCCAGTTACTATTTTGTGAGAGTACTAGACTGACCGAGAGGATCGTACGAGGGTCGATCATAAAATTCCATAGGCTGCAGTGATATGGTGGCGCCATTTAGTTTGAACTCGACGTCGATTCAAGTTTACAGGGTGGTCACAAAAAAATGGAACCTTTTTCATAAATTCGTAACTTTTTTGTTTTTTTAATCAAAGTTAATCCTATTTTGCACAAATATAGGCAACAAACGAACGAACAAAACAGCTTGTACTTTGTTACAAAAAAGTTAAGAATTTATGAAAACGGTTCCCCCTATTTCTGTGGATGATACCCTGTATATTACTTGTCCATAACTTGTATTATCGCTGCTTGTCCAGTTGCACTTGGCCAGACGTGGGATCTTTTCCATTAATGACAATTGAGTGCGCCACCTACACCTAGTGACGGGTGGGTTTAGTTGCCTGGTCTTGAATATCAAAGTGGCACCCTGTAACATTTGGCTACTTCACCTAAGACAAAACTTTTAAGCACTATATCGAGGAATGAATTTGTTATGGAAAGTTTTAATATGAAAAGTCGGAGCGCCTCTTAAGGTCCACTTTAGGCTCTATTTTTGATCGTATCGCTCGTTAGGACCCAATTTATCCCGAGTGGACAGCATTGTAGCTAACGTTTGTTAAGTGGACACTATATGCTTTAGGAGGGGTCCGAGCATCAGTTGCTTTTAAGTTGTCCACGTCCGATTTAAGTGGGCTCGTGCCTCCTTGACCGCTGACCAAACAAAGTGGCAAATGCCACTTAGTGGCGAGTGATGGGCATGGCCTATTACGCTTAAGTGGCGCGCTGATTGTTACACGGATAAGACATTACCGGCGATCTGCGCTTTTGCCAACGATTTTTGGTCTCAGTTGTTTGCCATTGTTTCGAAGGACAAAATCCACTCTGGAAATATATAGCCGATAACGAGTTTTAATTAACCTTTAAGTACCTACAAGCACCGATGTTAAGTTCTCTCCCACCTAAGCTTACTTCTAATGAATCCATTTCGCATTCTGAAGGATTGTCCAGTAAACCTCTTGAAACATTTCAATGACAATCTCGAATCTATGCATCTGTTGCACTTAATTCCTCTTCGAAATTATGATACAGAAGTGTATGAGATGCACTTGAAATAAAATCACATTTTTGCTCTTGATCGAAAGGAATGCTAAAGCTGATGTAGTTTTATCACTTACATGATAAATATAGACCATCTCATAGTCTGCATCATATCACAATCTGTACCATCTCATAGTCTGCATCATATCACAATCTGTACCATCTCATAGTCAGCATCATATCACAATCTGTACCATCTCATAGTCTGCATCATATCACAATCTGTACCATCTCATAGTCTGCATCATATCACAATCTGTACCATATCATAGTCAGCATCATATCACAAATCACAATCTGTACCATCTCATAGTCTGCATCATATCACAATCTGTACCATCTCATAGTCGGCATCATATCACAATCTGTATACAACTCAAAATTCTCAGACATATCACAATCTGTATACAACTCAAAATTCTCAGACATATCACAATCTGTACCATCTCATAGTCAGAAATTTGACAATTCTCAATCTTATTTTTGAAATTTTCTTAACAAGATTTGATAATGGAATACGAAATTTTGGATTTTTAATTCTATCCAAATTTTAATTATTCATTAAAAAGTGAGATTCGGACTTCTCGAATCTTATATAAAGATAAAAATGTCGCAGGTATAAGTTTAATCACGAGTTTAGTTGGTAGATTTTAGCATTGGAATAATGCAAAAGGGATCGATCCTCCTTAACGTGGGAGTGACTTTTGAAATTGATACCGTCGAAAGAAACAATACTGATTAGTGTACCCTCCACATGCAGTACCGTACCGCAGTCTCCCCACGCGGAGGGAGTATAGGGTGGAATCAGTATGAAATTGGTCCCACCGCCACCACCGCCGCCATTACACCCCCCGCCCTTTCAATTTGTCATATAAAGTTTCCCATTTTATCTCGTCTCTTCTCCAGTTTTGGATGACTGCATGCTTCAGGCTGGTATCAATAATGCAAGAGCCCCGGTGATGAGTTCAACTCGGGGGATCCGGAGTTAGAGTACGAACTCTAGATAATGTCTTGCGGGGGTCAGGGGGTGAGGGAACCGGGGCCAGAAATGCAATTGCAGTGGAAATGAAAACCGAAAAGCACTCTGCCAAACAGTCCAAAATAAGCGATTGCAACGAGTAAGGAGCTACTGTGTTGTTGCTGCTGCTTTTTTATACTCCATTTTCACGTCATCCAGCGATAAAAGCGCCGTAGCTTTATCGTGTATTTCGACCACCCCGTCGTCCGTTTCACTGCCTGTTTTTTGCACCCATGCATCATTTTGTCTCCTTTTTCTCTACTTGTTTGTTTGGAGAGATGGCATGGCTGCTTCTGGTCAGATAATGTCCATCAAGACCCTGGGTCCTCACTTCCCTCCCCCCTCCTCCCTCCCTACGGCTTCGTGTCACCGTCACTCGGGGGCGATAACATCGTCAGGAACTGACTCTGGTGCAAAAAAGCGTGCACCACCACCCTGGACAGACATTTTTTTGTGTTTTTCTTTACAATGCCTGTTGACCTGCTCATGGGTCAGTTTACCCGGCAATGATATGACTGATCATCTCGTTTAACCCTTTACTATTAAACTAGAAATGTGCTTTTTGGTGGGAATATCTATGGCTAAGGTCCTAATCTGCTGTTGAGTTTTCAATTGTTTATATATAGGACTAAAGGGTTGTCTGATAGGTTTTTTCTAACTTTTTGCAAACTCCATGGCCCTTGTTTTGACTCTCAGGACCATTTTACGCTTTAAAAAAAATATCAGGTCCTATGAATCGATATTTATTATAATAGAAATTAAATTGAATAATTAAGAAAAAAATACGTGCTAACTTATTACTCTAAAACATTATTTCGTCTAACCCCTTGTTATTAAAATAGAAATATGGTTTTTGGTAGGCTTAACTATATATAGTTAAGGTTCTAATCTGCCATTGAATTTTCATCTTTTTATTGGACTTAAAGGGTTGTCATACCAAAGTGACAACCTGATCAGCTTTATTATATTACTTGTAGAAATTAAAAGGAATAATTTTTCAAAAATTTGCTAACTTTTTTTTAAAAAATCTGTACATCAATAATAAAGCCATTACACTGTTCTAAAACGTCGTAACCAATATGATTTATTTGAAGAAATAAGTGTTTTTAGGCATTTTAAAAAAATCAAATGTGTACTCAACATTAAAAATTGGTGAATTATTCCGTTTATTTATGCACGACCCCCGCGCCTTAACCTTTACCTTCAAATATGTTTTCGCTTAAAAACGAGCTGCAAAACTCGATTTTTAATTCGAGACTTGCTCGGAATGCGGGGAAATTTGGTCTGGAAAAAAAATCCATCCCAAAACGCCGTAATAATTTAAGAAGAGGGAGAGAAGGGAAAACGAGCGAGTATTAAATTAAAAATGTTGGTATTTTCATGTGTATTGCCTAATTTAATGGTCTACCACTGAGCATCTCCCTTGCTTGTAATTTATTTGAAAACGAGTTTTTGATAATAATAATATTCGCCCGAATTAGACTATGTGTCGTTGTACATTGCTGTTTAATGGTGGGAACCTGAGCACCGACTGCCCAAAGTTTTTATTTTCTTTTTCAACTTTATAAAAAACAAAAAATAATAATAATCCCCGATCGTGTACGCATTAAACACAGTTTATGACTGACCTGAACCCATCTTTGCCTTAAAGTCTTCGGTTTCCCACAAAATAAATAACGCTCTCTCCATCCAAAACACAAAGCCATACTTACAGGGGCTGACCCTTTAATTACTTGTGCCAAATGAATTTATATCTGCTATATAAACCGCCATTTAAGAGTCTACTGCACGTATACCTGACGTAAAAATGTATATCGGAAATCAACTTAGGGGCCATTCAAAAAGGACGTCCCCGAAATTTCTTCAAAAGACGTCCACGATGGTTACTCCCCTCCCTACCCCTGTCACATGCCAGCAGATTCCTCCCCCTCCCTCTTTGAGGACATCCTTTTTGAATGGCCCCTTAACTTCCCTTTGGAATAATAACTACAGTTAACCTAAGTAACTTATACTGTAATGGCCAAGCATAGTGATTAGAATATGAAATTATTAATAAAACAAAAAATGTATTTTCTGTTGTTGTTATTCTTCCTATTTTGTAATTGTTCCTCAGCAGTTAAGACCTAGAAAGTTGTATGTTATATATTATTTACATTTTTATTTCATTATAAATTCTCTAAAGTTATGATTTACAGTACCTTGTGGTATACAGCAAAGGCAATTTAGTTTTCTAATATATATTCGTTGTAACGTTTGCATTAAATATGTAATACACTGTAGACAAGTTCCAGACAATGGACTCGAGCCCTTGTAACATATAAAGGCTACAAGTTTATGACATATGCACATTAAAAAGTGTCAAAGTTAAAGTTTGCACATTGTTTTCCTAACATACGTTTGATTATAAACTCATTGCGTCATGCTATGTTAACCGTATATAGAACTTCTGTTCAGCACCCCCTGGTGGCGTATGAACTTTTAGCATGGTCGCGGATGTTACGGAAATGAGACAAAACCAGAATTCAGCCAATGAGCTCCTTGTGCTTCTCAGAGTTTTTCTTCGATTCGCTACTCAAGAGAGGGCGTTGATTTGTCGAAAATTGTGTTTTATTAAGGTATATCCGCGAGTTATTTCATCATGAGAACGCTTAGATGTATATTATAATTAGTGTCATTAAGCATTTTTTATGGACGGCCCTTAAATTTAAGTGCTCGAACGCGGTTCAGTCATGCCTATCCAAGCTTTTGGAATGCAGGAATTTTGGTGGCGAAGACAGACATGCACCCAGTGGGGGCCATTGGCCGGAGCGTTTTTGGCCATTTTCGGGGATCCCGATATAATATATAGCGTGTAGAATGGGTCAACGTTTGAAAAATATAAAAAAGCGGGGGTTTCGTTCTCATGCACCTCGCTCTTTTTCGATGAGAAATAAATAATTCGTTAAAGGAGTTGAAGGGTTAAGGAAACGCATTTCTCGTCTATGTTATACCCCATGGGGTAGTGGCTAACTTATAACTTTTAAATGGTATTTAAAACCTCTTCATCCAGTTTTCCGATGTCCAGCGGAGCCATATTCCCACCCCCCACACGCCCAAGCTTTCAGCTTTTTTACAACTTGTTTTTTTTTTTTTTTGTAACTACATTTTGCTGCTGAATTATAATACCGTATACGATATTCTTTATTATTAGGCATTATAATTATTATTCGTGTTGTTCTGATATTTTTTTCTTTTTTTTTCTTTTCTTTGGCGAGTGTGCTGAAAAAGCACGCCGCAGGTTTTGTCTTTTTCAAATGTAGTTTATGGTCAGAGGTCAAGCAGGTTGGAGAAATGGCTGCTTTTCCCACGAGGTTTACGTTTTCATAAAAACGAGAAAAAATGCTTTATAAAAAGGGGTTGACCAGAAGACCTCATCCAGTGTCCATTACTGCATTGACACACACTGGAAATGACGGGAATTTCAACTTCTTGACCTCGGCATGATTTAGGTCTGTTTTTCGATATTCTTCGTGAGGTTTCTATAAAACTTGTTAACATTGTATAAAAACTAGGAGAATTTCATCTTATGTATCGATATTTTGCTGAAATCTTGACCTAGGGAGTGGGTCAATCATCCCATTTGTTTGCTGAAGACTGTAGAGCAGTACAAAATGTAGTATATTGGTATTTCTAGCCGGATTTTCAAATTATTCAGACTTCCATTAATTCCTTGTATTGTCCATTTTACTAATTGTCAAATGAATTCTGACTTAAGGTCCTTAGCATACCGAAATATATATTTTATTATTTATTTGTTAGAACAGAGCTTGTTTAGCATAGTTTACCTGCTACACAACAGGTACACAATTCTGGGAAAATAATGTTTGGTAAAGGTCAGTGCATATATGTATGGAATTATGCTTCTGGACGTATATACATGCAACAACAAAATGTGCTGTAAATAATGGTTTAAACATTAAAGAAAGCAGATATATGCATTTTTACCCCCTCGAACAGAAAGTAGCTTATCTCGCTTTGCTAATCCGTTTTTGTTTGCCCTCAACAACATCTTGAAAACAATAAAGTGGCCAGCTTGTGGTCAACAACAAGGGACGCAATTGGGATCTTAAGCAGTTTCAGAAAGATTGCCGCCGCTTCAAATCCTTTGAAATGGCGATTCATGACCTCGGCGAGGGTTACATAAATCCCACGCGTTATGCTGGTTAGTTAAACTCTAGATTTTTTGCGTTCAAAAGTTTGTACGATGCTTCCAGTGTCGATGATCATAAAGCCCTGTAATGGTGATGATAACTTCTAATCATACTCCTGTTTTAACGAATGAATATACAGTGGTACCTCCCTTACCGGACACTCCTGAATAACGGAAACCTTTAAATAATGGACGTTTTCACCAGTCCCAGTCCTTTTATATAGGACAATCCATGTTATTCCCTCTGGATAGAGGACACTCTGAATAATGGACAGAT